>JAZGTK010008598.1:0-18118 GCA_036877625.1 Ambastaia sidthimunki
CCTTTTTTTCAGGACCACCCCAGCAGTGGTGTTTTGGCAGTGGGTTAACCAGTCCTTTAACGCTGTAGTGAACTACACTAACCGCAGTGGAGACGCACCGCTCACTGTGAAGTATGAAGGCTAAGATCACTTCTAGAAACAAACTAGCTACAGGTTTCTATATGGAGGCCACATGACAAGCCGCCTCTTGATGATGTGATGATGTGTCCGACCTCACCTATTGGTATATTGCATAGTTTAGTGTCCTGACAGCTGTCGCATGAGCTGCATTGCAATGATGATTAAAGTGGTCCACTAGTGCCCCTCAAGATGAAGAGTCAGTGTTTTAGATTTAAACCAAGCATGTCAGTTTATTTTTGTTTCTGCTCATGTGTTATATCATGTTTTATCATCCAATAATCTCATTGCCTGTATCATTCTTTCATTATAAGCATCAACTTTTGGTTCTGTATTTCCTGAATAGGATAGCATGTACCACACATACCCACACAATAAACATCATTGCTGTTAAAAAAAGAGGCAATTGTATTCTGTCAGAATTTCTCACTTTGAGAAATATTTATGCTACTGGGTTTCTCAGTATATGTGTATTTTTATGCTTTTGCAGTCAGCTTGGAGCAGCCTATGTCAGCGCTACTACAGGGGCCGTAATAACAGCCCTTGGCTTGAAGTCTCTGACCAAGGTGTGTACATGCTCTAAACACTCACAATATTCACAGTTTACTACAACACGTTTCCAAGAAAATGCTGATTTCCAGCTTTTACATGCTTTCACTTTCAGCATTGTTTATTTAGTCATATTGCAAATTTTTCTCATAGCTATGATTGTTTTTCTCAGTTTCTGGTATTTGAAAATCAAACCTGATTTGGCCTGCAGTAATCTAGCCTCTAGCTATCCCTGTGTCCTTGTTGTCTTGTGTAATAGTATCTCTCTGAATAATCTCTTTTAAATGATATAAATGAAAGACGGCGTCACTTAAAAAGTTTAGTTTCAGATATTATATCTCTCTCCAGCACTTGCCAGCTATTATCGCTCGTTTTGTTCCGTTTGCTGCAGTGGCGGCAGCAAACTGTATCAACATACCCTTCATGAGACAAAGGTCAGTGAAAAAGAACATTCAAGGTCAGTCTGAGCTTTCAGTCATTGGGCTTTGAGAGTAAATATTCAACCACTGAATCCATTTCAGTTCTCTTCTGAATTTCTCCTTACAGAGAGCTGAAATGTGGTATTCCTGTCACTGATGCAGAGGGAAAACGCCTCGGAGAATCAGCTAAAGCCGCCCAGCAAGCCATTGTACAGGTGGTGGTGTCTCGCATCGGCATGGCAGTGCCAGCCATGGGTAAGGCCAGTGCATGGTTAAATTGCTGTTCTAAATGATACATTTCTGTCACCTTTGCCCATGTTATTATACAATCCTAAGCAACTCATCTATGTATACACAATGAACGAAAGAATTTGTCCGCAGTTTGGCTGCATTTGAGTTGAAGATGTTTGAAGGTTAACCTTAAAGCCAATGCAAGGATTTGTTTTTCTTTTTTTTTTAAACAAAATTGCAAAAATTCATTCTACATTGGAACGACAACTAGATACTTTTCAGGACAATCAAGCTACAAATTTTGCTTGAGAGTTTTCACTGTGTTCTTACTGTCTTCATACAGCTATTCCTCCAGTTATCATGAATGCCTTAGAGAAGAAAGCTTTCATGAAGGTAAGAATCCATAAAAAAGCCCATCTTTCTGAATCTTATACCAGCAACATTATGGATGTGTTAAACATCAATGTCAGTGGAACATCAATGGAAACAAATGTCTTTCCCTGTCTTAGCGGTTCCCAGTTCTCAACGCCCCAGTACAAGTTGGGCTTGTTGGATTCTGGTGAGTGCTTTAGGTATTAAGTTATTTGTGTGTACGCGTACGTGTGCGTACGTGTGCGTACGTGTGCGTACGTGTGCGTGCGCGTGCGTGCGTGTGTGTGTATACAGTATATATGAGATTTTTGTAAAAAAAAAAATCATGATTACAATAAATAAATAATTTTAACCATCTGTTCCCACAGTCTTGTGTTTGCCACTCCACTGTGCTGTGCTCTGTTCCCACAGAAGAGGTCAGCGTTTTTATAATACACCTTATATGTAGAAGTTTTATTATAGAATTAATAATAGACATTTTCACTTGCTTTGATTGAAATACTGAATCGGATAATACACTGTTCTTTTTTCTACCCATGAAGTTCTATGAAGGTGAGCAGTTTGGAGCCAGAGCTTCAGGAGAGGATACAACAGAGCAATCCTGGTATCACCACTGTTTATTTCAACAAGGGTCTGTAGAGCACTTTAGGTGGCAGCCCATATTGAGGTGAGGTTAGTGGGCACAATTTAAAGAGTAAAACATATTTATTTTTGTTTTGCTGTTCTAAATGATATATTTTTGTCACTTTTACCCATGCTATTGTATAATCCTAAGCAACTCATCTATATATACACGATGAAAGCTAGAATTTGCTGCTGCATTTTAGTTGAAGATGCTTGAATGTTATCCTTTGCAGTGATGTTATATGCCATCACAGGTTTCCATGTACACATATTTTGAGTTTTTCCCATTTAAATACTGCTTGGTGTCATATGCTGCCTCCTACGTAGCTTTATCACACTCCCTTTATCTTTAATTTTATTTATTCTAGATATGAATATGCAGATTGTAAAGAAGACTTATGTTCTTTGCCTCTTAATGTTTAATGAGTTCCAGGTTTGTGGCTGAAATATCTGCTCAATGCCACTTACATGTGAGTTCCTATTGAAGACAGGAATTAACATTGTATTCAACCTTATTCTGCCAGAATAAATATTCTTCACCTTATGTGCTCCAGTATGTGCCACTTAAGTGCACTTACACTGCAGATGCAGTGTACTTCTCTCTTATTGAAAGCACTCCACATCAGAGCACATAAAAATGCAAATTATTGGGTAACTCACTGATGTACATTTGTACTTCCTAAAGGCTGTACAGTACTGTACATGATCATTGATTCTGTTTAATCCTTATAATCCTTATAGGCCTGTGTGGTTTGAAGTCATTACAAGTGTTTCTGGGATGTGTGTGACACTTAGTCATGTAGACATTGTAGTTTGTGTATTGTTACTGAAGAGTGGTGAAATGGTCAAAATAATATCTATTTAAATATTTAACAGTTATTAGGCCTTGTCTGTATAAATAATTTCCCCAGTGTAATAGAACAGAGTATGTTTGGTTTAAATGTTTGGCTTGAATAGAGTCAATATTTTAAACTGTAACAGGTATTAATGTTGTAGAGATGATTAATGAGTAGAGATGCCTCCAGTCAGATATGCATTTGAAAAAACTAGCAATTATGGAAACAAGGAATCAGATTTATTTGTCGTGGGGAATGTGTAATGTGTTTTACCAATAATATATATGATGTCAGTCTGTAACATAATATATCATATATCATAAGTGAAAATCATGTTTGAAAATATACTGACGCCCTCTGTATTCCTGTAACCTGAGCGCACATGATCAAACTTGTTTATCCTGACATATTTTGGTGATGTTACAGTGTATCATTATATTTTTGTTGTGTTTATGTGGATGAAGTTAACCTTTGCAGTGTTGCTTTTCCATCAGCCACTCACTGCATGTTTTCATTTTGCTATTCTGCTCATGTACTCTGGGGGCAGTAGAGATCTGTTACTATTTTGTTCTGAGTACTCCATGTAGGCCATATAATGTTAAACCTAATGTTTAAGCACATTGTGTGTCACTCAATAAGCGTTGGACAAGTACACTGTTAGAAAAGATTTTTTGAAGCACCAACAGAAATTTGGAACTATTGCTTTGGTTACAACACATTTAATGCACATATTCCCTGATTTTGTGCAAAAAAGCACATATCTAAGATTAATGTTTAGAAATGTTGAAGTTATGCAAAAACGACTATTTGATTGTGATTTGTGTAAAACTCTTATCTCCTCTCTGGATGCCTGTTTAAACTGAAAATCACAGACCAGTTAAACCGCATGCTGTCAACTCATTCTTTAATACATAACACACAATCTACCAGCAAAGTTCTGATTATTGCCACACCAGACTGGTCATGCTGCACCAACTTGACATTAATGCTTAACAAAAAAGATGAACTTAAACCAGGGTGTTGGCTCAATGACATTTTACACTGAGTATTGAGAAAAGCAAATACAGCATTTTCACAATGAGGAGAGTTTTATTACCAGAACCAAATTGTCTGATAGTGATGTTTCAGATGTGTTATGATTGTAAATTGCACTAAATTAATGTTTCAGTAGAGAATCCACAGTGATCATGTATAATTGTTTGTGCACTTTAAATATAGATGTCCATCAATAATGACCACAAAATTGTTCATATTTGAATCTGTGCATTTAAAATTCACTAAAAATTGTTACACCAAATGCCCTCATTTTAGCATTTTACACAAATGAGACCTTGCCAAAGACAAAAGTTCTTTGATGTAAGATGCTTGACACGTAAAGCACATATTTATTCACAGATCTCCTGTTGCCTGGAAAGGGCTTAAAAATGCAAATGTAATTCAAAGACTGTTGTAACATGGGTATAAGTCTGATCCACCAGGAAGACTGTCATTAGCACACTTTTATTATGGTTATTATTGGTGCTCATTGCATGTTTTGTTTCTCCAGCATTTTGTATTTGTTATATCCTTGTGTGTGTTTTATCTGGAACAATGTAATAAAGGTATAAAATAATGTGTTGGATTATGTTGCTTATGTTTGTTAGTATTTCTGTTTAGTACACATCAATGCTTGAACTTGAAGCTATGAATACAATATTTGAGATTTAACAGTTGATTTATTCAGATTTATTTCAAACTAGAACTAAATCTGGGGTTCAGGTTAAAATATAACTTATCCAAAAAAAATGTGCTTTTTATCTAATTATGCATAGTCAGGGATTCTATTTTAATATCTCAGTAGCTATTTAAGTAAAGCGTTACCTAGCAATATATATAACATTTGGCTATACACATCTACAGTTTATTACAGAAAAACATTCACACAGGACTTTCTGTATGGCACATTAAAGTGTTGTTTAAGTATTTGAAAATGTTAAATGAAGACAAATAGATGTTGTTTTTCTTAGTAGCATGTTTATTGCTTGCTGTAAACTCCACCTGCCTTGGAACCTTTTGCTGCTCACTGACCAGATACCAGCAGGTATGTAAGTATGTGCTGGCCTCAAATCTGCTCTTTCAACATAGAGTTTGGAGTCAGACTTTCATTAATACACATACCACCATTAAACTACCAGTGAGGCAGCAGGCAACAAAAGAAATCCAATGTGGTGGAAAACAATCACGCAATGATTTTTGACAAGCTACTATTAAAGTGCCAAAACAATATTTCAATATTATCCTTTGTTTGTGCTCATTAACACACACAACTCTATGAGGTCACATGACAAAGCAAATTGTGGCATTGTCATTTAGTTCTTAAAGTGTACCAATCAGTGCCTATAATTCTACACATCCTGAGCTTTCTCTATTCACAGCATTAGTAGGAAAGAGGTGTGAGGAATTTTATGTCTATGGATTGTTACTCAAGAACATGAAGGGGAACTTTCCTTCACTAGTCTGATCAAACTCGACACCTTTGACATCTACTTCTCTACTACAATTTTCTTAACAGCTTCCAAAACAGACTCATTGTTGACTTTATCTCCAAATTCCTTTTCTCTGTGCTCCAGAAGAACCCCCTGAAAATAACAGCAAGTATGAGGGCAAGCAAGTGGTTAAAGATCCTAAATGAACTGCAATAAAAATGTTAGCACTATACTTTTTACTGCTTGGAATAGTTTTATATGGGACATCTGAAAGATCACCTGTTTACCAGATCCAATGACAAACACTCCTCCCAGAATGAAACCTTCTCCATTCATGTTGCCCTGGTGACCCGACTTCAAGGCCCTTATAAAGTTTTGCCAAACCCCTAAGCGGATAAAACCAATCCCACCCATTTTCCTCTGCTGTGGCCCATAAAAAGCTTGCTGCAGGCAAATAGACACAATAATGAATTCATAAAAAACTTTACACACTGTTCAATAGTTTTATTATCAAAGTCTACTGACCTTTTCATCCAGTAAAATTTCCCCTGCGAAATGAGGCTTGAAGTCCTGAATCTCTGTGCCTATGTTCTCCTTAACAACAGCGTACAGAGGGACCCCAAGCTCATCCAGCTGAGGCTTCAGAGAGGACAGCTCAGAGGCCTCCTGAACATATACAGCACAAACACTTCATCAGCATCCTTGGTGAACAACAGCATTTGACTGGATTATGTTATCAGAAATATGATCACTGTACCTCTCTGCACAAAAATCATCCAGGTCGCCGCACTGCCATGATCACGGCACCCGACTTCTCCCACAGACTTTTAGCTTTTAAAGCCCTTTGATCTGAATGGATGCAAATGAAGAACGTTAAAAGAAATTTTGCTTTATTGTTCGTAATTCTGTCTGCAATTACCCCCAAAATAATTCCCCACATTCGATGTCTCTGGGTTTTACTCATAATAATTCTTACCACTGTCTATGGTTCTGAGGTCAGCATTTTCCAAATGCTCTAAAGCTGCAGGTGCTGGCTTGGTCAGCAAGAAGTCAGTGTTTGCAAGTATTATGCCAGCAATGGCAGCAGCTGCAGCACCAAGGCCTAGAGACCACACGCCCATGGCAAGTGTCTCACCCTCCAGGATGGATGAAGGCACTGCAGTGAGGATTTGACAGGTTACATAAAACATTACTTCAACAACAACAACAACACAGAAGGCATGTAATTGCTATACATATACTGTATGAAGACATGCTGTAACAAGACCGGTACCTTGTGTCTTACTAAAGGAAGACTGGCTGTTCTGGTTCTCCTTCAATAATTGCCGATTTGTTGAAATAGCACGAAAAAATAAACTGTTGACAGAAGTGGGACACACTAATGTGGTGAATGCTGGCTGGCATGAGATTGTCAGAGGAACACACTTTAGAGGGACACTACGCATTACAACAGTCTTATGTCCTCCAGCCTCTGGCCTGTGATGAGACATGGCTGACGTGGAGTTTCGAGAGACTCTGTACTTGACAGCATTATTCATATTAAGAGATACGCTTCTTGGCAACAAATGGGGGAAACGAATAGGACGTAATTGTATGAGGGCCATTGTAAACATCCAGGGTCACCTCAAAGAAATATTCTGGAGAGGAAAGGAAAACAATGCCTCTCAGTGTTTGCTTATTTGTGTAAAAGATCTAGAAACAATGTTTGATCAATTTTATTTTGCTTAAAGTTTTATAGTTCTTTTAAGTTTAAACATGTTTGCTATCTTAAGTCCTCAAGTCCTTAAGCTACATAAAGGACTGCATTTGATGCATCTTAAAATAATGTTCTTGAGAATTTCAAATCAAACGTTAGCACATTTAGCACATTATATGCCATGCTAAAGCATCATGCTAATGACTAATAGATCACAGTGGGATTTAATCATAAATGTACATAACTACTCCAGCCTTACATGACATTGTTATGCCCACTTGTTTTTACTTGTATCTGTATGTTTTTTAAGTGTATTGCGATATAATTGCCAATAATGGACACCTTTCCTCTGTATGGGGTGACCTGCAGTGTTTTGTAACTGCGCCTGAAGCACAAGAAGTCATTGCAACAAACAATTGTGGTTATTTTTTCCCTGACGTATGAACAACCTGTTATAAATATTTATCGATAAGGTATAAAGCTTAACGATACAGGCTAACCTCATATAATAAACGTCAATGTCAAGTAAGTCTCATTGAGATTTGCACGGCGCATCGAGCCAACTCATGCAGACACGCTTGATCATCTAACCAAACATTTTAATATTGCCAAATAAAAGCATGGACGCAATGGATAAAACTATTTCTGCAGTACAATACTAGTTTCCAGAATTGGTACTACATGAAAGTGGGCAATACTCACCACTACCAGCTCGGCTGTCAGTTACTAATGTGTCAAACTACTATTGCAGAGTGAGGATGACGCAGCGCAGTAGTTCGTCAAATCTCTTAAAGAGACATGCATCCAAAATGAACTCTTCAAAACATTTACTTGTGTTTCATTTTAATTGTAGCTTAATAACCAAATCATGAAAAGGCTTAGACAACGTTGTGCAGTTTATTGCAAGAGGTGTTTACATTGCCTAGCATAGCATGATTGATATGATTGATATCATAACATGATTGATATGAAAATTATTTTTTACACAGAACTATAACACTGTTAGCAATTAAGTCATTGAACACAAATACAATTTAACCCCGTCTACAAAACATATATAAGATATAATGTTTAAAACATATATAAAACATATATAACATATAACATAATAATGTTTTATGAATACATGAAGTATGGTGAACTCAGTGAACAAAGTATCGTCACATTTGTAAGTGACCATGTGTTCCAGAACACGCACATAACTATTAACACATTTGTACATAAACTGACCACAAATTAAAGAATACGGGCCTCTACAGGCAAATTTAGAACCCTGTATTTTAAGCAGTGTTTTGTTCATTGCACTGACTGATCTGTCTGCTTCCAAAGATGCTGTTGACACTGAAAGGTTATTTCATCCATTATTGCTCTGTTTAGTTACATTATTTAGTTACATTATTACTGTGGCCCAGATGCTGTAGACAGATACATCAGACCTCAGTGCCAATGACAGACTTTAAATGTCATTCCGTTTAATTTAAATGAACCGAATAAAATGTTATATCTGACAAAAGGTATATCTGATCAAAAGGCAGAACTGTCAAATGTTATGTAGATCTTTATATGACTGGCAATTTATGTGTTACCAAACAAATTACATTGAAAAGATTAAGACAAATGTTTTTAGAGAATGTAATTTTGTTGTATCTAAGTACTATTAAAAAAAATAAGATTACATTAAAGTTGATTGAATAAGGCTTATGAGTTAGTGATGGTGTTGATTTGTGTCTTTTGTGTCATTATGTCTTTGTTGATGCTTCAAAATTATTATTATTTATTATTATTTATTTGACAACAAGTGCATGCTAATCACATTTAGGGCTACCTGTAAACAAAATAAATGTAAAAGTTATGGTTTCCATAAAAAGCATTGTATGATACATTTTACAAAAGTTCCCATCTCACTGTAAATTTTCATGATGTATTTGCAGAACTTTGTAAAAGTCTCAAAAGGGGTTGTCAGCTCTTAGGTGTGTTTGGTTACAAGTGTTAAGAACTTGATTATGTAAGATGATGCAGTTTGGTTAGTTGATCTGGACCAACTTCTGTTTTGGTGGTAATGGTTATTTTTAGAGCAGAGGTACAGAGGCCAGTTGCTTCTGGCTGCTGTAGGCTGGAATGTGCTGAGATGAAAGACACCCAACATCCCACCATGTCCTGCAGCTGCTTCCTTCTAGCAGACTTCCAAGATCCTATGGGAAAGCACAGGGAAACCTCCTTTGGGTCCAGTGGTAACTAGGAGAGAATACATAATTACAATGTACGTCTGATGGTTCAGAACTGCAAGATGAGATCAGAGGGGGTGAAGATTTGTTGTGTTAATAAATGGTGTCATTCTGTGTCATACAAGTTCTTATATTCAGATTATGTTTCATACCCACCCGCTGTAAAGTTCACCCAGGTTCACCTCATTTGGTCACTTTTAAAGAGTTTTTTTTCTAACAAATCTGTGTGGGATTGTCTGGTCTGAACCAGTGAGCAATACACATATGTACCCCACCTACTAAACATTTTAGTCCCATTTGGCTATTGGTTGACACACCCCACACCTCTCTGTTCTCTACAGCTTATCAGAGGAGATCACATTTGCAAAGGGAACTAGTTGTGTTTACTGTATGACGCCAACCAGCAGCAGCCACGTAATTTTTGTCCTGCCAACAGTCCTCAAATCACATCAACATCTGCCTTTATATCTGCCTTAAATGTGTACATTCTTATTTAAGAATCATCAGCTGAAGTGCCCTTAATATCCACTAGAGGCCACTTATCAGACTATTCAACCAAAGAACTCCATTTCCCATAGTTCTGTGCATGGATTGATTACTGCCACACCTGATCCTTATTACCAGTGCTATTTAAGGACTATGTACACTCTGCTCTTGTTAAGTTTTGTCTTGTCATAGTGGCCATCACTAAGTGGTTTGTCCTTGTTGGTTCAGCTTGCCTTGGTGTTTGAACTTTGGCTTGTTACCCATCTGCAATTGTTTGCTGCCTGCCCTGATCTCTTGCCTGTTTACCTGTTTGTGTTTGTTTCATGCCTGCCTTGACCTCTTGCCTGTTTGTTTTTTTGAGCTGTTTCAGAGATTTTTGTAATAATTATACAGAATGAAAATAAAAAGTTGTTAGTTTCTGAAGTGGTATCAAAAAGATATTAAAATTAGGAGTGCAAGTCTATGTTAATATTAAATATATTGATATATTCATGTGATTCATTTTCATCATTTGTCCACATTGACCATATGTTGTGGTCAAAAGCAATCAGTCTCAAACTGTTTAATGTTATGCTTGCATCTGTTCAATTAGGCTCCCTCATCCTGTTTGTTCCACTTTGTTTTCAGATTGCTGGGACACTTTTGAGAAATGATCAAAGTCCATGAATCGTGGCCTCACACATTTGTCTGTTTATCTGTGTGTAGTTTGGAAAAGTCTCAGAGAGCATCAGAAATCAATGTGTCATTCCCATTTTTAAAAACATTTCTTGTGCAAAACAAAGAGTAAAACTGTATTTATAATTTACTAATTAAATAATACATACTAATAATAATGATTAATTTAATTGTTCCATTGAATTATTAAGATTAATTTGCCATGAATTTAATTCTACCATTATCCCAAAAAAATTCTCAAGTGCCACATTTGTTTCAGGTTGAAAGTTCAAGGAGAAATTGACCTTTGTCTCATCCCCTCTCACAACTGCCACATGTGTTAACCAAACAGTGTTCTGACCACAATTTTAAAAGTTACACATATATACTCTATTCAGTGCTGATGTTCAAACAACTATTCACAACTCCATGTCAATACATTTATTGTAAACATCAAAGCCAAAACAATCAAAAGTCACAACTATTAACAAGCCAGATCAAGCCAGATCAAACATGACTTCTATTAGCTATTAACATCTTTTATTAGTGTTATTCAAGTATTTGGTGAGACAGTTTTGTTATTACATCATAATAGTGCATCAGCAGCATCGACCATCAAAGATGTATCAATCCTGGGTCAATGCACATTGTGAAGAATGTTTTGTCAGGTAACCTAAATAGGTCCTTGATTTTATTAGGCTGCAAAATAAAGTTTCAGGCTGGATCAAGTAAGGTAACAGTTGCATGTTACCCCTTGTAGTGTGGCCTTGAACTATAGACCAGAACACTCCAGCCAAAGAAAACACTAATCACCCACAGTATTTAGCCTTAAAAAATAAATTCTGCACCCACAGGCTGACCCATATTACAGCATCATGAAGTGTGTTATATGCATAGAAACCTTTTAAAGAGAACTTTTGATTATATGAGAATGCTGAAATATTCAAAAAGTCTATAATAAAGTCAGGGCGAAAACAAAGAAGATGAGATCCAAACCTGTTAAGACATTATAAGCACTAGTTTGAACAAAGGCTGTTCAAAAGCAAACAAGAGTTCCAAGGTGCATGACTTAGAACTGATCTTAATTGTTGTATGTTAATCCACAAGTTTTGCAATACATTTATTACATAACCAGAAACTACTTCTGCCAAGCACAAGTCCTTCTGAAAAAAGAGGAGTGTTACTTCTTCCAATCAAATCTACAGCTTCACCACACCCCCCTAAATATTGATATCACTGAACACAAGCGCTCAAATCCTATAAAGTTTTATTATAGGTAGAGCATTGTTTTGTAAACACTCTAGATATTACAGTGTTCAGTAGAATGATGTGATGTCACACAGTTTTAAAGGAAACATTAATTGCAGCACAGTAAATGAACATAACACGTGTTCATTGACAACAGCAGTCCCAGAGGACTTTCCTATAAGACAGAGTTTAGTGCACAAGGGGTTAACAGAAAGTTTCTCAGACTTTTAATCTCCTCCCCCAAATAACACCCCCTGGAATGGTCTGTCCCATTTGTTCACATGACACGTGTTTGTGTATGTTTGTGAGAGAGTGAATGAGTAAAGCTGTGTGTGTGTGTGTGTGTGTGTGTGTGTGTGTGTGTGTGTGTGTGTGTGTGTGTGTGTGTGTGTGTGTGTGTGTGTGTGTGTGTGTGTGTGTGTGTGTGTGTGTGTGTGTGTGTGTGTGTGTGTGTGTGTGTGTGTGTGTGTGTTTGTGTGTTTTCTGCCATATATAGAGGCAAACTTGCTTCGGTACGGGGTTGTCTGTTTAATAGTCAAGGATCTTTCTACAAACTTCTCTTTCTTTTTTTCTTTCTTTTTATCTTCTATATGAAGTCCTTTACACCCTCAGGACTATAAGGAACCCTGATTTTTTGGCCTACTATTGGAAGAACATTTGAAGAAAAATTATAGAGCCTTTGACTGATCAATTTCCCCTGTTGATTCTGAAGTTCTGTTTAGCTTCTGACAAACATGGAGAGATTTAATGATGTGCATGATGATGGCTCATTCATGTTCACTTCTGAATCTGTGGGTGAAGGGCATCCAGGTGAATCTACATCTTTACCTTTATGCTGTTTTGGACACTCAAAAAATTGTGGTGTTCTTCTGAAATATGCCTTTAAATTATTTTCTTTTTTATTAGTATGTATAAGTAACTATGTGACCTGTTTAATAACACCTCTGCACTTTTATTAGAAAGGCCCTAAAGCAAGTGCATACTTATAGAGCATATTTCCTGTTTGGACAAGTCATTGAACAATCTTGCTGTGGTAAAATAAGAAAGTTAGGCAACAGTTCAATAGGGTTCAAAAGCTGACACTTGTAATTCATACTTGAAGTATACTTTCATAGTACCATGTGCTCAGTTGGTATTTCATTGAGTGAAAGTGTAGTAGACAAAAATAGTCAATTAGAGGTCAATTTTTTTACAGGGGTGTTATATTACAGGCTACTGCGAGTCAATCACTGGCACACTTGAGATTTTCCTTCAGTAGTCTTGTGTGGGAACTTACCAGACCTCACATATCTTATCAACCATATTGCTGTTCTCTCATGTCTCTCATGCTACAAGGCCAAAGTGCCACAAAGACTCGTGTAGCAGTAAATAACTACATGCATAATCTGATCTAATTCTACTTTCTAGAATTTCTGGGGAAAAAATATTTCAAGAATTTCTCTATTTACAACAGTGAACTAGCCAGTTTAAGTCTTGCTAAACATCTATGATCAGCACATATTGTAGCAGATCAATCAGGCATGTGCAAGACCAAAAAATCTATTCCACAATGTATCTGGTTAAATTCTAGACCAAAGAGATATTCGACTTGTTTGTCAGTCTCGCATTATCACCTGGGATGTTCATTTTGACAGTGTCGTTTCTGATGTAACCCACCTAAGCTGTTGCCTCAGCCTTCACCCCAAATGTATAATGAGTCAATGATTCTGAAAGGAGAGGTTTAGTCCTCCAGCTGCTCAGCTATGGCTTTGCTTTGTTGAGATTCTGTGTATAGTTAAGCATGGTGTTCTAGAGTCCTACCATATAAAACAGATGAAAGTCTTTAACTGATGCAGGACATTGGTAGATCATTTATCTCCTAGTTACCCTTGCATTATTGTGTAATACCACTGAGTTATTCCTGAACATTTATCTACACTATTACATAACTTCCTTTCATAATAGTTTGTGTATTTTAACAGATAAGATCTGTGACCAAATCAGTGATGCAGTTCTTGATGCACACTTGAAGGAGGACCCAGATGCTAAGGTGGCCTGTGGTGAGTGAACATTTCATTTTAATTTACTTACTATTGTCTATTGTTGGGTTATACAGCCCTTAAAGCAGGTAATGTTTATGGCTATTCGACAGAGAACACCAGACATATTATAACAATTGATTACATACCATTTATTTGCAGAGACTTTAAGTTTGTCATGGGTTACATATGACTAATTAAGCATATTGCTTAATCAATTATCAGAGACAGTTTGTAAGACTGGCATGGTACTTCTGTGTGGTGAGATCACATCTCGGACCAATGTGGACTACCAGAAGGTTGTGCGTGATACTATCAAACACATCGGCTACGACAACTCTGATAAAGGTCAGGACCTCCAAATATATTAATTTTCTTTGCACCTCTTGGAATTTTAACTGTAATTAAGGATATTTTCTTAATATATCTGCTTTTTCTTCCTCTGCTGTTCCTTCTGTTTAGGTTTCGACTACAAAACCTGCAATGTACTGGTGGCTCTGGAGCAGCAGTCTCCTGATATAGCACAGGGCGTCCACGTTGACAGACATGAGGAGGATATTGGAGCTGGAGATCAGGTTAGAACACAAAGGAAATGTAAAAATGTGTGTATGCAATGTGCCACAAAAATTATTTCTTCATATTGTGTTTGTCTTGTGTTTTAGGGACTCATGTTTGGTTACGCCACTGATGAGACAGAGGAGTGCATGCCACTCACCATTGTCCTTGCCCACAAACTCAACGCCAAAATGGCTGAGCTACGACGCGATGGCACCATTCCATGGCTCCGCCCCGACTCTAAAACACAGGTCAGCAATATAACAGTAAAAGGTTTCAAAATAAAAACAACATTTTATATTTAAAAGCATGGTCCAATACTTTTTGCAGCATCTGCCAAATAGAATTTAACGTTGTGCATTTTGCATTATTTTCAATTCTTGTATATTCATTTTACTGGCCTAATGTGATAAATATTCTACATTACATTTTTACATATTCTATATTCCTGATGTAAAAAAACTCCTACAATTTTACTAAACTTTTACTTATACCACATATTATGGTTAGTTTAGTGTAGTTCTTAATAAAGTTAAGAACTAAGAACAACTTTTAGCAATAAAAAACGCTTACCAATTTTGGACCCAAAAAAGAAGTATAAAAATGTTAAAATGTGAAAATATTTTTTGCAAATTTACAGTCACTGTCAATGGTGGTGTTACATTTACAGTCAATGGTGGATTTTGTCTTTAAAGCAACAGTGTGCAGGTTGCAAACCCCAGACTGACATTGACCATGCTATCTTATCAGCCCGAGTGTTCATTGAACTAGTACATTGGCCAACAGGTGTCAACAGACTTCTGTTGAGTAATATAGTGACCATGGAGCGGTCTCTTTGAATGCTTGTGAAAAAAAAGACCCTCTGCATGACGTCCAGGGCCTCTGGTCCTTACATTTTCTGGTGGGACAGAGCACACAACTGTGCACCTGTCAATCTCTTGAACATGCCAGCAACCCAAGCTTGACAGCTGGGAACTGAAACCTCTAGTCTATTTTAGAGTTCTGCCATTTTCAGACCATAGAACTGGTAATACCAACCATTTCTAAGGTTCCCTGTGTTTTAAATGTATATAATAATTTGTCTCAAATGACCCTGCAGTCTTCCTCCACATTTTTCACAATTCCAGGTCACTGTGCACTACAAGCAGGAGAACGGTGCTGTGATTCCGTTGCGTGTTCACACGGTGGTCATCTCTGTCCAACATGATGACAACATTTTACTGGAAGAGCAGCAGCGCATTCTGAAGGAGAAAGTCATCAAGGCTGTGGTGCCAGCAAAATATCTTGATGATAAGACTGTCTACCATCTCCAGCCAAGTGGCCGCTTTGTCATCGGAGGACCTCAGGTGCACAAGTTTTTCTCCGGATTTATCTTTTGTCTAAAACATTGCTTAAAAGAGCAATTTTTAAAGAAAATGCATTTACACATGCATTTACTCACTCTCATGTTAATCCATTTAATTATGCTGTTATTGTTGTCCTTGGAACACACGTAGAAGTTTTTGACACCATCACACAGCTCTACAATTATAGTTAATAGTGGTCAAGAGCTGACAAACCCCAAAAAGGTTAAAATACACTGTATTTAATGTCTTCTGTAATCATATGACAGCTTTGTGTGAGGAACAAAACCACATTTAAATAACTTTGCACGGATAATCTTTATCTCTCGTCTACTCTGCGTCTGCGTTCATAATTAACTCACTAGCATCACTGACATCCTATTTTCCTGCTTAAAAACGTGTTGCATCATTTTGAACCCACACGCTATGGCGAGTAGCGCGTGTCGTTGAAAGGTCAAGTTACAAAACATGGACATCTCTTTTTGTCTTAGGACATCTCTTTTTGTCTTCCACTGAAAAAATAACAGCATATTGGTTTGGAACAAGATATGGGTAAATAACAGAATTATTTTCACTCAAAAATGATCCCATCTATTTTTAACCAGAAAATAATTGTTGCTTTTCAGGGAGATGCTGGAGTTACAGGCAGAAAAATCATTGTGGACACATATGGTGGATGGGGAGCCCATGGTGGTGGTGCCTTCTCTGGTAAGGATTACACCAAGGTGGACCGCTCTGCTGCTTATGCTGCACGCTGGGTGGCTAAATCCCTGGTGAAGGCCAAGCTGTGCAGAAGAGTTTTGGTTCAGGTGAGACTGAGGTTTTGTCTGCAACATCTTCATCATAGTTGTCTAGACAAAAAAGTCAAGTCATGATCCAAGCATTTCACATTATTGAGCAATTTTCCTGGAATGGATCAGCTGGTGTCTGCAGCAGACTCATGTATAATTCATTGCTTTGTTCTGTAGGTGTCTTACGCCATTGGAGTTGCTCACCCTCTCTCAATCTCGCTCTTCACTTATGGTTCATCAGAAAAGACAGAGAAAGAGTTGCTACACATTGTCAACAAGAACTTTGACCTCCGACCAGGTGTCATTGTTAGGTAAACAGTTAAAAAGATCATATCTTCCACTTTAAAATGAGTAAATATTTCGTATTTGTAAAATGGGATTAACTAATGGGATTAATTTAATTTATTATTTTGAATGTAATATTTCTGCTGTCTGAAAAAAATTAATTTAACTACATTTTCACTAACAGGGACCTCAATCTGAAGAGGCCGATTTACCAGAGCACTGCCTGCTATGGTCACTTTGGTCGATCAGAGTTCTCCTGGGAGGTGGCCAAGAACCTTAAAGTTTAAACTGACAGGGTCTTCCTTAAGTCTGTCTGATCATCCTGAGGCTCTGTAAAGAATGTGTTCTGTCTTTCAATGCTCCTCTTGTTTATTTTGGTTCTCCTCATCCGTACACTACATTTCAAATTAGATAAAGATACCGTAAATTGAATCCGTCTTCACATTTGGAAGTCTGTCATGAAGGGACCCTCACAAATTAAGGTAGATTTCTGACCATAATACTGAATTAGAATTTACACACTTTCATATATATCCCTTTACATATCCCAAAATAATATTCATGGACAATTATTAACAAGTTATTCATGGGTTGATTTCTCAGAGAAATGTAAACATTGTGGTGCTATCAAAACACGACTCTGTTTGTTTGAGCAACCCAACCCAACATGGCAACACTGGCATAACCAGAGGTATGAGTTTTGCATAGGTCTACCTGCTTTTCTAGCAATGGCAAATAGTGTTTGAAATTTTTTTAACAACCATTATTTCACAAATTTTGTTTGATTGTGCAGGAATAACACACTTCAACTATAAATGAAATTGAATTATTTAAATATAAATTTCCTAGTCTTTACCATATTGACATTTTCCCCCTACTTATCAAAATTGATAGGCAGATTAACTGCATTTTTGTTGTTTTTATTGTAGCTGTAGCCATGTACAGATAATACAGCAGCATATTGTAAAGAGACCTAAGTGTTATACTGTGGACCATTGCAAGGGTTGTTTTCACACAAGCTCAGTATCAGTATCAAAAGTATCTTCAAAATACCTTTTCCCTTCAAAACTACATTTGCTTTTTATGCATCTCATTAATGTTGGAAAATGGCAGAGGGATCTTAATATGAGAATAATTAATGCCTTTCCTGTTTACATGTACAGATCATCTACTTACACAGTATTTTTCATCACTGAAGAGTGAG
>JAZGTK010008599.1:0-18116 GCA_036877625.1 Ambastaia sidthimunki
CCCCCTTTCCCCCTTTACTGATCACACAGATAGAGACACAGATAAGGAAGGAGTTCATGTTCATATGTTTGTGTAGCACTGCACGCCACACTGCTCGCACCAGTGTCTCATTCAGAAAGACTGCATTAACCCAGCCTGTGCTACCCAATCCCATGTGCTTTAATCAGACCTATGGAGTTAACCCTTTGTGTAGCACAGCAGAGCGATCCAAGCCTTGTCTTTGTTGGGAAATCCAGCTTAATATGGTAGATTTGCTAGTTTTGGAACATGGTGGTTGGTGTCTAGATGATATGATGACTACATCATATGTCAGTCAAGCTGGTTTTTGGAATATTGTAATTGGTTAACCAGCCCGGAACAGTTAACTAATATCTTGTATCTGGGGCCAGTTGCACAAACAGTTAAGACGTTTGAGCAACAAGCAATTAGTTATGGCTAATCAGTCCAACTTTTTTTATTCAAATTAGACCAGTCTACCTTTTTATGTAACTGATTTAAAGTTATGACCAGTCTTGAAGAAATTAATAGAGGACTGACTTATAAGACTAGATAAAACATTTTATGCAGCCAGCCACAGATATGAACAAGTTTGCTAGAAACCAGCTACTATGATGTAAAACGCTGCTTAGAAAGGATTTACTAAACTCTAAAACTCTCTTGGCAAAGTTCCTTCCCGTTTGGCCTGAAATTACGTTCTACAGACTAACACTTGATGATGAAATTAATAACTAACCCAAACAAGCTTTAATTTAATTGACAAAATGACTTAAGGGGTTGAACAGAATGGTTGTATCAGGGTGCCTCATTAAAACGGAGGACAATAGAATATGTGGTAGTTTTGGACTGCCTTTACTTTGTGGTAGTCAAGCCAGTTTTGGTCCTCTCAGAGCAATACTGCATCAGTCTCAGTTTTAAAGCCTGTTAACCCTTTCTGTGCTTTCAGCTCCAGTGTGTTTCCTCACAAAACTGACACAGGCCACTAATGAAAAGGCCATGTGAGCGGCTGAGTGAGAGCAGCTTGTGTTTGTTCTGCCTATGACCGTTATTTGGAGCTATTTAGAGTGACCTCACCCGACTGGCACCGCCGTCATGCTAATAAAGCTTTTCTTGATTTGAATCAGACTGACACTGGAGAAAGGGAGTGGACCACAAAACCAAAAATCACTGCACCAGACACCGGCGTGATCCGTCAAAATACAAACACAAATAGTGTGTTTATGTGTATACACTTCAATTACTGTGTACATTCCGGATTCCATAAGCCATCGTGGGTTTGTACTAGGCGAACCTTTATTTTGTGTTTAAATGCGTGTCTACACTGTGCACTGTGTGACTGCATATGCACAAACGTTTGAATAACAAAACTTTGCTATTACCTTTGTATAGCAAAACGTCTTGAGGTGATTAATAACTGATTTTTACCATCCTGTCTTCTTTTGATCCCTGTCTTTGGTAGTCTCTCATTTACGTGCAGCATCCTTCAGAAAAGGCTCTTTTGTTTACAAGTTCAAGGCGTTAGTTTATCTTAACCGAGGAAGACAACAGTAATTATATGTGTGAAGTGAATCGTGTTTGTATGGGGCTGTTGGTGGGTGGACGGGGAGCGCTGTAATCTTAGCAAATGGCGTACACAACAGCATAAACGGCAAACAGATGAGATTTCATCTGGTTTATCAAAGCCTCACATCCTAGTCTAAGAGGTACACATTTTGTGGTCTGGATTGGTCAGTGGCTCATGGCTGTTTTGTTTATAGCCTCTAGAGGGAGATAGAGACTTGGCTAAAGGTTTCCATATATGATGACGCTCCAGTATTGTGCAATAGTGTACTATACTATGCTATACTATCCTATCCTATCCTATACTATACTATACTATACTATACTATACTATACTATACTATACTATACTATAATGGTGTAAGACACACCAATTAGTAAGTATATGTTTGCCTGTTGATTGTAAATTTTTTTGTTAAACCTTTTTTATTTGATATCATTTTGGGCTATGTCAGATTTATAATAATCACAATATATAGATACTATACACAAACTCTAAAGGTGTGGCATTTATTTGAAAGTTTATTTTAAAACCAAGTGGCATTTATTATAAAGAAATATTGTGCAAATACTGAAAACCTTTAACACCTGTTCAGCAAATCATTTTGCAAAACGTTTGTTAGAATTTAATGAATGTATTGGTTATCCTTTTATATTATTAAATAGGTTATGTACTTTGTAGAAGAGTTTATAGTTGATGTGATAACTATACAAAGCCATAAATTTGACTTTTTTTAGATTTCACATTCTTTCTTTGTCACTAATCAAATGTAAGTAAACATTGACCATGTTATTTATTTTTTACAAAGGGGGCAATGTGCTTGTGCTCTTTGAAGCATATCAGAATATGTTATTTTGAACACTCTTAAATCATGCTGTAACCACATGGATCGTCAAGTTTTACACAAATATGTTGAGTTCATGCCAGCTCAAGTACAAACTCTCAAAAGAGCAAAAAGGCCAAAAAGAAATTCAAAAATTCATATATTTAAATGTAACATTTGCACAGCATGTATTAATCTTGGTTAATACTAATTAAAAAATTACTAGTAACATTTATAACATTTAACATTAGTTCATTTTCAGTGAATTAACATGAACAATCACTGAACAATTGTATTTGTATCAATTAACATTTGCTTAAGATGAATAAATGCTGTACAGTTTTTTCATTGTTAGTTCATGGTAACCTTTCGTAAAGTTTTAACATAAATTCCAATAATACTATTAAATTAGAAACGAAATGCAAAAGAGAAGAATTGTAACTATTGGTCTGTAACAATAAGATTGTCTGATTGATTTTAAGTTGGGTTTGATTAATAGTTTGTCGCTGGTATGGAAACTGGCTCAACATGGACAGATGTGAAAGTGCATGTAAATCTGTGTGTGAGTGTGTTTTTACTGGCAGAGTGTGAGGTGTTGTACTGTGAAGGATCCATCAGCAGTGCAGAGCAGCCCTCAGGAAACCAGCCCTGACAGACACACCACTGATGGAGTCATGTGTGTGTGTGTGTGTGTGTGTGTTTTACAGAGAGAGAGAAAAAGGTGAAACTGAGAGCCTGAACTGACTCTCTGGCACCTGCTTTAAGTCTCTAAAAAAAGAAAACGAAAAAGAGTCTGTTTTTGCTTATTTCATTAATCATATTTTATAATTGTAGTTTTTTTCCAAGTTCCTTTTTTTTCAAGCTTTCCAAATGCTATTTTAAATTTTTGCTGATTGCTTGTGACCGGTAGTCGCCATTGGAATGAGTGTTGGTTGTGTTTTAATATGATGAATTGATCACACAGGAAAACCCATGTTTTGGTAACTGCAGTCTTCTGAGGGGTTCATATTTAAAGTTAACAATAAGTAAAGCCCGGCGTGGGTCATGCTGTTTTCTACTGATGTATCTCAGCCCTGTCACGGCCGCAACAGGTCGACAAGCAGTCAAATTATAGACTAATCAAAATACACTCTGTATCCGTGTAGAATAGCAGCAGTAATTGCTATGTTAAGCATAAGGGGACCGTTTGGAATGTGTTTTCATGAGCACGTAAATGTGTTGAGAAAGTGTTTCCACAGTGTGTGTTTGTCGGTGTGTTTCTGCACATGTGGCTCGTGAGAAAAAGTGGGAAAAGGCATTGAAGGTGACACTTTGTGGCCATAATCAGAACACCACAAAACCCACAGAAGCCCCACAGTAAAGCAAACTCTGACCTGGCTTTCTGACCCTGGGCCAGTTTGATCACCATGGTTACAATATCCATGGTCTAACTGGCTATGCAGAGAGCCGATCTGGAGTCTGCGGTTAGGTGCAGGGGAGTGTGCACTGCCATGCTGAAATGGTGAACTTCCCTAAAAAACCTCCAGCTTCTCAAAATCCAGCCTGGCTTTTCCAGTTCCACTCCATTACAGAGTTGAGCGAATATCCCAAGCGCTCATCCAAAAGCTTATGCCTGCATGTAAACAACACAATCCCCATAATTTGCTGCTGGATTGACTGCAAGAGAAGAGAGGAGAAGAGGAGAGGAGAGGAGAGGAGAAGAGAAGAGAGGAAAGGAGAGAAGAGATGAGATGAGAGGAGAGGTGAGGAGAAAAGAAAAGAGAACAGAGGAAAGGAGAAGAGGATAATCAATGCAGATGTCCAGGTCAGCAATTGCATAGTGCTCTGAGAACAAAGCATTACCTTCCCATCTTTTAAAAATGGGTTTGGACCAAGAGAATTTGCACAGAAATGATAGCGGTGAGCTGCCTTTCCTCAGGCATGTGCCTCCCAGGCCCATGTGGTCAACACGCCCCGGGGACAATGACCAGTGGCCCCTGATTGTCTGGTCTCAGAGGGGCAGGACAGGCGTGGCAAGCTGTGGTGACCACGCCGAGTTCACGCTGGCCCCACACAGGCGCCTACTCTCCGGGCCAGCCGAGGTCATAAATAGTGGACAGAGAAGGGCCAACAAAGGACAGAGGATAAAGAATGGCTTGCAAGCTGCTGGCCTGGAGATCTTTCTGACCACATAAAGAGTAGGCACTCTTTCACTTGGTGCCTACAGGGGAAAACATTCCCAAAGACACTTGCTTATCCTGCTTGTAAAACTATACATCAGTCCTAGCCAGACAAAATTCATAATGCAAACAAGTGCAGAGTTTGGTGGAGGCAAATACTGTAACACTAAATCATTTTTTAATTAATGCAAGGGTGACAGAGATGCTTGTGTGGCTGTTAATCATTTTAAGTATTCACAGTTCTCTACCATTGAAGCTAAGTCAGATGTGTGTGTGAGAGGGTGCATGTGTCATGCGTCTTCACATATGATTTAAACCTGCCGGAAGTTAGTGGCTCCTTCGAGATGGGCGGGGCTATCTGCATAGTCATATTGTGAAAAGTGAAGAAGTTAGGTGTCGTCGCCATGGATACATTAGTCAACACCTCCCTATTGTCATGACAGGAAATGCTGCCCTCATATCTGTGTGTGTGTGTGTTTGAGAGAGAAAGAGAAAAAGTTTTATGCCAACATAACAAGGTTGAAGTTTGTGTGTGTGCACATGGAAGCTCACACTTGTTCCAACAGTTTATGAAAAATGATTGCTTTGACTCAATGCTTAACTTAATTTAGTTGTGTATCTTATACTATGGCTCTTGTGTTTTGAGTAAACAACACGGAAATAAATTAACTCTTGCGACTCGAATGAGCCAAGGTAAGAGGTTTCCATAAACAGTTCGAGTAAATGCAACAAATGGAAAGTCTACAGCGTGGGTGTGCGGTAAAGGGGGGGTCCTGGGGGAGTTTTATGATGTCATAAATACTTTTTCTGATCCTGAAGATAAGCAGTTGTAAGAAGATGATGAAGAACAGTGAGATGAAGATAACCATCTCTGACAGGGCCATTAATGATTCTGGCCTTTGCACCAGGTCTCTGAAAACATCAAATGTTTAAGTTGTGAGCAGCTGTAAAATAGATGAATGGCCGGCTGGTCAGCCTCTGTGTCTTATCTACTCACCATTTTAATTTATGTCTCTGTTTCATCCATTCATGAGTTCACCTGCTCATCTGTGTAGGTCTGATTGTCACTCCTCACATAAATAGTGGTAGCCTTTAATTTGCCCTTTTAAAATTTAACAGCTTATAAATTACTTAATAGCAATTAATACATTCCTTTTGAATGTTGCTTTTGATCGCTGATGTTGCTGTTTTATTTATGTGAATTTTAATATGTGTATTTAATAATGATGGATGAAACGTTCTCTGCTAATCTATTCCGTTTGAGTAAGAGGCTAGTTAATCACTAAAATTGTGGACACAAGTGACTGAATGAGGCTGAATAAACGCAGATATCACATTTAGTTGTGTGAATATATTAATGGTAAACATTGATAAATAATTCTGTGTTTTCTGGTCTTTAGAATAGACCATCTTTTCATTCTCGCTTTAACAATATTGTTGCAATCGTCCCAGATAGTGAATTTATTGGGGAGGCTCTGAAAGTCTTCTGTTAGAAAAAACAATAATATTTTTATTTCCCTTTGTGCTACATACAGTATACAGCAGATTCGTACTGTAAATAAAAAAAAACATAACTTTTAAATTTGCGATGTCCTCGGTTGAGCTTGGTCGTCAGTTTCACTGTTTTATTACTATCAGACAAGGCCAAAGCAGGTGAGGACAGAGGTTGGGCGTTAATGTTTGTTAAACCCTTTATACAGTGGGGGTGGATTAAACGCTCTTCCTCATCAGCCAGTGAAACTCGTCCTTGATCACTTTAAGAGGTCGTTAAAATCATTAAACGCACAACTCATCAGCACTTTTTGACAGCCCTGGCGTGAGAATAAGCTTTCTTACCCATCATCTCAAAAATGACACCCATAAAATATTCAGTTCACCTTTAGCATTGCCTTCATTTCAGGGTCTGTTTAAAAACAATAATGCCGTAAAGCGCTCGTTAGGTTTACAGTCGCCGTAAAAAAAAAAACGCTGCAGTGCTGTTAAACGACCGGCCGTGTTCTCGTTTAATGACAGCATCGGTTTATTGTGATGAGACATATGACTGTCATCAATAGATGGGGTGGATAGAGCACATGATGCCACACAGCTCTAATAGAGAATTAAACAACAGGCAGGTAGTGCAACAGGCCAACAGGCGCCGCACAGCAACCCCATCGATTTTCATTGCCTCGTTTGCTCATTGACTCGCATGCTAAAACAAACGGCTAATTGTGCTGTATGAGGGAGGTCTGGCCATTGTTTATTCGATTATATATGACTTGCATAATAACAGGTGATGTGGTTTGTCTTAATAATGCTCTTAACGATTGTGGTACCTCATTGCCTGTTTCTATATGGGGACTGGAGCGGCTATTCTGTTACCTTAGAAACATGTTTAATTTGGTGCTGAAGACATTGCGGAAGTAGGTTCTTATGAAGCGTCATTAGAAAAGCATGAGGATGGTGTCAGACAGACTGCAACCTGATCCTTATGGTTTCATCTGATGAGAGATGGACAGTTTGTTCATAATTGATCGATGGACTGTATGTAGTTTAGAATCTGGGTCTGAATTTGCATGTGTCAAAAGCAACATCCTATTATTTATCAATCTTAGTGGCATTACTAGATACCAGCTGAGATTCCATGGTGATGGAGAATCTACAAATGTTTGCAATGGATGTATAAAATACACGTGACGTTAAATAAGTGTTGTAAAATACATAAAATACATTCACTGTGTGTTCTATGCACACAAGGAAGTGATATAATGTTACAGCTGCAGACGTCAGATTAGTCGTCATCTACTGTATTAGGACACATTAAAAAAAAAATTATTTGTGTTTATTGTATTGTTTTCAGGCAAGTGACAATTTCTGTGCATGGTGATGTCATGAATTATCTATCTTGGTATGACAGAGGTCAATTCGAGTCAGTGACACTGTAAGCAACTGCAAGTAATAAAACAGGATGTTTATTAAGTGAGACAACCTTCACCATTATGTTGCTCCATACAGCAATAAAATCAAAAACATACTGACCATGCACTTATTACATACGGGTAAACTTTGAACACCCAATAAACATCGAGGAGCTACAAATGCTATCAGCATTTTTAAAACACGATTTTACACCCGGTACGTCTAATAAAAATCCTTTTCCATAGTTATACTTTGTTCTCATTAACTAAAGCTGGATGACAGACTGACCTTTGACTGCACTTGAGGAGTGTGACATTGTCCAGTTGCAACAAAATAACATTATAAGTTTCTGCGTATTTTGCAGATTGATTATTTTTAATTGATTTTTGTCATGGGATGCGGATTCATTTAGATGAATTCATAGCCTTTGCATTCATTATTTAGAATGGCACTGAGTTTCCTCTTGTGAATCAATTCTAATTCAGTGTTTCTGTGGTTATATGTTGCAACAGGTTTGCAGTCAAACCGCCGAGCGCTCGGGCTCTGTGGAGCTCTGGCACTGTATTATTGATGGGAAAACCATTTCCACCAGTGGTAAGGGCTGTGGCTAAACTGGCCATATATCCCAGTGGCATGTGGTGCTGGGTGTCTTATCCTTCCCTCATTCACTTAGTGTGCAGGGCCAATGGATGTTTTCATTTGACTATGCCAGCTGAACTGTTACTATGGCAACATCCAATCAATGACGAGAGATGCTGTTTAGCATCACTGTCCTCAAATCGGAGAACTCTTACCACAATACAATATATGAATGCTAGTGAATGCTATGAATGCTTGAACAAATGTAGTCTCAGTGTACAAACCTCTCAGTATCAGAGGAAATTTCTTTTAATCTCTCGTGCTTTCTACACGTTATCTTCAGAACTTTTTGTTCTTCTCATGTCTAGTGTTTTGAACCCAGCGTGACCAGTAGGATGCATAACCTTATGGAGCCCGTGTGCGGTTTTGAGGTTTGTTTCAGACAAAAACACACAATGACTAAGTTCACTCATAAGTAGCTAGTATTTAAGTATAGGCAGACATACACACACAAAAATACATAACAAATCACTATATTGCCCTGCCAGTATTGTGGTCATCTTGACACAGGGTTATGATCATTCTTCTGTAGGACTTCCCTTAAGTCTTTGTAGACATTATATTACACAGTAAACTTAGAGGGCCATTTTCAACTCTATATGTGATATGATTAAGGGTATTATAGTTTTTCCTTTTGCATTTCCTTTTGACAAGGTTTTTGTTTAGTCTATAGGCATCTGTTGGATGCTTCTAAATAAAACAAGCATTAAAAAAGCATATATATTATTGACACCACTCTTAAATAGTACAGACCCTCATTAAAGGTTTAGTAATTAGCGACCACAGCAAGAGCAACTAGCCAATGCAGCTACTCATTACAACCACTCTAAATTAACAGGGTACAATCAGTAGGTTTTCTAATTGGTGTACAATAAAAAACAACATTAAAACCACAGTGACTATGAGTCCAAATGTAAATTAACAAAACCAATCACGCCCTTTTGCATGATGGGAAATCACGTTTAAAGTGATGCTATTTTAACTTCAAGCCACACCTACAGTGCATTTAATTCTACATCTTTACTTTTGAAAATGTGGAATGTGTTTAATAGTTTTTAGTCCTTTAAGTCCTTTAAAGGAACAGTTACCCAAAAATGTTATTGATTTTTTGGTCACTTTTAGTCATCATTTACCTTTATATGAGCAGGTTCCTGTAGCTCAGTTGGTAGAGCATTGCGTTAGCAGTGCGAAATGTTGTGGGTTCGATTCCCAGGGAACACACATAATGATCAAATGTATAGCTTAAATGCACTGTAAGTCACTTTGGATAAAAGTGTCTGTCACATGCATAAATGTAAATGAGAACGAGTAGTGCTAACAGAAATCATATGTCTCTGGGTGACATGAAGGTGAGTAAATGATGACAGATTTTTCAGTTTTCTGTCCCTTTTAGACCTTCATCAACTTCAGAGATGTAAAACAAAGATTAACCTAAATTGGTCCCATTTTAATGTAGCTCAAACCTGGAATATATTAAGTCCATAGATAAATCAAGATAATTCAGTCCTACTTTACATTATACAAAGGCCACTTTTCTCAAAGCAAAAAAATCTCTGCTGGGAATTTGAGCCCTAATTCTCTTCTGCTGCATACGTACTTGTGCAGTTGTTTTGCAAGTGCATGTACCATTGCTAACTGAATGAGCTTTAAACTCGGGCCCAGAACTGGTATCAAAAGGCACCCAAGCAAGAGGAAATGGTAACAATTAAGAAACCATAGGGAGTCAGCAGATATAAAGACACGGCCATCACCTTCCTTTAGGTGTGGCCCCTTGGGTCCCAGCGGTGGGGGGTGTCCATGCTGATTGCCTGTGCGGTTTAATTAAAAGCCCAGTAAATGTGCCGCCCCCACACCACTGAGTCACGTGATGGAATGTGTGATGGTAACAGATGCTGAGCTAATGACAACCTGGTGACACCCAACCGCATCCTACCGCCTTCTTAAACTGTCTGTGGCCCAGACCCCCCACATCTTCAAGTCTGTGTGTGTCTTTAAGCAGTGTAGCAAGTCTATCTGTTGATGTGTATAATGAGGATGGTGACTGAGATGATGGGTTGTGTGCATATTTATGGTTGAGCTCTTTGTATCGACCTTTTGTGAGACTCTGGTTTGCAATGGGAAAATTCAAAGCAGGAGAAATATAATACGTTCCATGGACGGGTGATGGAGACAGGAAGAGAGAGAACCAGGTAATTGGTTTCAGTAGAGGATCGGTCATCACAACCGAGTTGTCAATGTAAACTAACACGCAGCACAGATTTAAAGTGGCAGTCTCTGTTGATCTGTGTTGCTGTATTTGCTTTCCGCAGTTTTTCTGTCTCTCTTCTTTCTGTCTCTTGTTGCTGTTAGTTGATGCCGTCAGCTCAGAGGTGCAGACGCAGTCAGAGGTGGTTGATGATGTCACAGCTTGCAGACAGATGTTCTACCCATTGGCCTGATGCCCTGTGCCAGTCATAAGACACATTTTCTCTTTGAAATCAACTTAAACACAATTTCTGAGATTACAACTAGAACTTTTAATAGCTAAATTGACACCCGTTGAGCTATTTTTGGAACACCCGCTAAAATAGCAGTTCTTTCAGTTTGCAGAAGTGTCTTTATTTATACCGTTTGCTACTGTTTGGATCTGTGTGCAGACCTCCAGTATCCAATACACACAGTATCTGATTGGTCACATGACCTTTTTGAGATAGTGTCTTGTGACAATAATATTCTTTATTATAGGCATAAAACTATTGAACTGTGTATGTGCACACTAGCATAAGACTCTTTTACCAACAGAGGAGTCTAGGAACTGTGGCACTGTTATGAAATCAGTTTGGGGCAGGACGACCCTTTTATCTTAATCAAAGAAACCCATAAAAACCTGCTGATCTTTGTAAAAAAAAAAAAAAAGGTTTTGCATTGAAGAAAATAAATTTTTATGAGTGATAAACATTTTGTTCTCAAAACCTCAGGTGCATTAATATTAAAATAAAGTTTCAGTACTTGTAAAGGAGAAAGTCTTGAAAGTGTGGAACATGTTTGTGTTCTGTCCAGAATAATTCATTGTTTGCCTCCGAGATGTTCTGTTGTTGTTATTTAGTCACAAAAATGTACTGTAGCCTAATCCTCCTTTCATGGAGCAGGAAAAGAGGGCGGAGTCTAAACGATAATCAATGGCATGCATGTGTTTTCAGCGTAATACTGTATGTTTATCCTAGTGGGGCTGAAATGTGTAACTTTGCTTCTCGTGTTGAGTGACTAAAGGCTTCCTGATAGATGAGACACAGACATACAGAGAGACAGATGCACAGATGGCTGGACATATTTATGCTCTCAAAGGCCCGTGGGTAGATTGATGTAACCACTCATGGATACTCATCTAAATACTGAGAGACAGATGATTCAAACCATTATAAACCATCGACACATTGGTTTTATCTAACCTTAAAGGATCCAGCCCTGTTGAGTCTCGGTCAAAACTGGCAGCCAGTTTTTAATGGAACAAGCTTTATTTGTGGCTGTCAGGGCAGCTACGAGGGGACAGGCTTGATGTTTGGCAGCTTGTCGCCTTGCTTTGGCCCTAATCAGCCTCTCAGGGTCTGCTAGCAGAGTGCAAAATCATGTCGCCCAACACCGTGATGTTTACTGCCCGGCCCACCAGCAGCCCTGCTCACACGCCGAACATCTAATAAATAAAACACAGCAACAGCCTGGCGGAGGCCTCCAGTGTTTGTGTGTAAATAAAGGAGCAGAAATAGGATGGGCAGGATAGAACGAAACGCCTATTTATTTGTGAGGACATGCAAAATGCAAACCCTAATGGTGTTCATGTGCGTGGTAGTCATTGTGACTGAAGTAAATGAGTTTGTCAGCTCCTGCTCTACTGAAAATTCAAACCTTCTTCTAACACACATTTCCATCCCGACGTATGAGCACTTGGAAAAACTTCTTTCTTCTTCAAAACCTGCAAAACAGAAAAAATAACAGAGAAAACTCATTGTGATTATTATCTGCAGTTTTTAGAGATGAAGATTATGTAATATATGCACGTTTTATACATTTTTATATGTATTTTGAGTTACTTCCTGTTACTTACAACTGATGAAAGTGTTTGGATAAACAAGGAATGTTTTGTCTCTTTTTAAAATTAGTCCTTTGATTTGTATTGAAAGTTTGTTTGTCTGAACATTCACAATCTGGTTGTTTTAGATGTAATAAATGTGCTTATTTTAACATATTTCAAAATGTTGTTTAAGGAACTTAAAACATATTTGCCCTTGACTCTGTTTAGTATATCTGTTGCGGTACACTGCATCAGTCCATACCCAACACCTGCACGGAGCTCAAATACGTTTCACACACTGCGAACCACATCAGCTAGCGTGTTTAAACCGTTTCTTACATTTTAAAAATAAAGCAAATAAAACATTACAGCATGTCGCATAAAAGAGAAATATAGATTCCCCACGGAGAGGGGCAAGAGTTAACTAAATCAAGCCATTAGGGACAGAGTGGGGAAAAGCGAATGAAAAACTAGCTACGCTCTCTTTTATTGTTGGGTTTAATTAAATTTTCAGCTCTAATTACAATTAAGCCACTTAGTATGTATAATAATGTTTGCATCACAGAGCAGCACAGATGCAGTCCATCAGCGCAATTAAATATTAAACCGGCGGAGGCTGTACTAATAGTGGCACAGCGTGAAGCCTTACTGTCTGCGCGCCAGCCAATGCAACCGGGACTTCGGACTTCGTACGGTCGCTCGGAGACCCGCCATTCCCCACCGCTGTGCTGTTTCGCCATGCTTTGGTATTTTTGCCCCCTTTTTTCAGTTAGCAATGCTTTTACACCGAACGCTCCTCGAGGTGGATATAGGTCATTTCGAGAAGCATTTGGAAAGAGCATCGCTAACTGAAAAAGGGCGGGAAAAAATAACGACACATGGGTAAACAACCCTTGAGAGTTGGAGAGTGTTTCTGAGCTGTGAATTGGCGGTCTAATGCAAAATTAGTGTTGTGTTGCCAAATTATTCATGACCCGAGAACTAGTGCATTTTAAGCTCAAATGATAAATTTCTTGACTCATCTCTTCCTCCTCGCTCGTTTCGTGTGTGCGCTAATGTCCTGCCCTCTCTTCTCCACGATAAACCTTCAGTCATCAAGGTGTTTTGCATTATTTAGGACGCGGTGACCGCCAACAACACTAAACAAGGGTTTGTTTGGTTCCGCTTTGTCAAGCACTTTGACAGCACGCATGTTTCCTCTCAACATTTAACAGTAAAGAGCAAACCTAGATGATTTTGGTTTGTATGACACTGGTGCTCTTTAGAATGATCGACATTTTGCCAAAATCCAGGTTTCAGTCAAGATACCTTCCATTTACAATATTTATCTTAATGTCCACTGTAACAATCCCAAATGAGTACCAGCTGATCAAACAGTATTGTTCTGAAATAAATCAGTTGTTTTAGCTTCAGTTGTACACGGCATCTCCCTCTTTGATTGTTGGAGTCAGTGCATCCCTTGGCAAGCCCGAGTCTTCCATTATGGGCAGAGAGGAATGTGTAAGGGTGCAGGATCTTTGAACTGTAAAGTCAGGCTTTTGGCTCGGCCGGCATCAAGGCATGCCTGGATAAATTTAGCAGCCATAGCATAAACCTAAATAGAAGGCTCTTCTTGGGGTAATAATTGGGTGTTGCTGCCCTACATTACAAATGCTCTCGATTCCAACGAAATATTTTTGCACTGAGACACACAAACAAAGCATAAACACAAAATATACGAGCGAGACACTGAGGACACGATCAGCCAGTGGTGAGATGGGTGTGTGCATGTGGGAAAGTCTGATCTCTGCACCATAACATTTCATAGGAGTTCACCTTGGTGGTTCCATAATGAAAAATCCTGTTACTTAGTTTTTATTTCTTTCTGTTTTATGTCTTTTTTCTCATGTAAAGGACGCTTTAATGGCCTGTGCCTGCCACTGTTTTGCTCTATTAAGAAATGCACATTTGATGGAAATAAATTATTTAAAACTAAACAAAATGACAGCTAGCATTTGCATCAAGACTGCATCCTGTTACCGTCACATCTGTTACCTTTTTAATTACGTTGTCTTATGTTTGTCTGTAGGGGATGTTCTTAAAATGTCAACCCTGTTACATGATAAAGTATTTTATGTGTGTGAATGCATTGATGTGTGTGATTGTGTGGACGCAGGATTTTTTCTGTAATTCTTCAGTTTTTAAGCAAGTATGAGGTGCAGTAGGACAAAAGGCTATTTTAAGAGAGTCAAAGTATATCGGAGTATATACAGTATATCATCTGACTGAATATGTCTGTGTATACATATAAATATACGAACAGAATCGTGCGCATGTGTTTTTATTGTTTGCGTTTAGTGATAATGCAAAGTGACTATCAAAAATTTGTGATGTTTTGGTTACGGAGCACAGAGTGGATCTAGTGGTAACTATCTCACACAAAAACATGCTCAACCCTCTTAACAACCAAATAACATGTGGTACCTTTGGACAAACAGTGTGGAACACAAACAGATTCAGAGATCCCTTGTATCCAATGAAACACTACACCAGCATGTCAGGTTCATTGTACACAGCTTCCTCTGGCTCATTACTGCAACAACAAGCTTATGGGTAAACGCCTGGCAGTAAATGATGATATTTCATCTTTTGAATGGTTTGAATGTCACTAATTTACTGTCAATCTCTTGCATTTATTTAGATATACGGCTTTTGTTGAATTTATTCAGCGATCAGTATTTTTTATCACAGCGTGATAAGCTGCTGTTTATTGATCTCTTAAAAACTGTTATCTATCAAGCCATCTATCTGTGTGTGTGTGTGTGTGTGTGTGTGTGTGTGTCTGTGATCATGTCTGTGGGCGTGGGTTAGATGGAGATGTTTATGATGAGGGATTATCCAGTAGTCCAAAGGGCACCATAACTGGTGTCTATAAGTTTCATCTGAACTGATTCATCACAATACAAAGTCAAACAAAAATGTTTATAATATTTCTAATTTCTGTTTCTAATATTGTGGCATCAGTAGGAATGGGGGTTTTTGCATTGTAGTCTATGGGGCCCAGAGGGTGCTAGGGGCTCAGAGGAAAAATTTAGACAAAATTATTTTTTTAAATGCATTATTAGAAAATATTTCTTGTCAAAGGCACTACACTAATATATTTGAATTGGATTTATAGTTTCTCTTATTATTAGGTAAATATTTTGTAGGAAAAAAAAACTTAAATTAATTCAAAGTATATATTTTCCAGATAATAGTTTATTATTTAGTTTTAGCTTTATTAAAGCAAAGCTTTAATTTATCTAACTTAATAAACAACATTTTACCTTTATACTGTCATGCTTATTATTTTACACAAACATAAACTTCTGTACACAGAAATAAAACTGCCTTATGTTTTAAGAAACTGTTTAATAGGTCTGTTTGTAGCCTTTATTTCTGTATGATTGTAAAAGATAATTCACGATCATTAAGACAGATCATTAGATGTTTAAATCTGGTGACAGACTGAATTAAGTGTACAAAGCAACATACCAGCCACTATCTAAATTGCTTGTCTTAAAAACCCACTTGTGCTGATCTCAGCTGAATGTTCATAAACAATGACATTAAAATGAAAATGACACACACGATATACAATATAACAGTAAAATGAGGCAATTACAAAACTTTGCTCTTAGCACCATGTAAAAAAATAGACCTATTATATTTGATCATTGAATATACAAGAACAATCACCACAGATGCATGTAATACATTAAATCAGCCTGTCAAGAAAGATGTGAATATGTACGGTTTACAAACACATCAGTGTTTTTGGCAACCAAGGCAAAACAAACTTTGGGGTGGGCATAAACTGTCAAATATGAAACAACCAGTATGACATATAACAGGATAAAACAAGCTGCCCTTTTTACACAGAGGTTTTATTTACACCTAGTAAAACAGTGAATTATGGAATTCAAAATAGGACAATGCATTTCCTTTTCAGGGAAATTAGGGGGCTAGGGGGCAGTGTGGGCACAACTGCTGTGGCTGTTGTATTCATTCACCTTCCTTCACCTGATAACTGCTTGTAATGCTTGACTTTTATATTTAATAAATGCAATGATGATGACAGTAGACGCATTCTGACTTATTGTTTTATAATAGATGAAATTAATATAATCTGTTTTGCATGATTTTGTTTTTTTTTTGTGAAAAATTTGAGCGTGATTATAGAATTATGATGAGAAAATGATTTTCACACCTGAGGTTGTCACTTTGTAACGTCCTTTTAAAAATCTCTTCGACAGAACACGTATTTTAAAAACCTTTTTGACAGAACAAACAAAATTCTGAAGATGATGGTGAGTAAATTATTATAGGAATAATGCAGATAAATGCTGTGTAGGATTTGACTGTTTTAATTATGCACACAGTGCAGAAACCACACAGTGGTTTACAGTCACAGACATTGAAACAAAATGTGTTACAGCTTCACTGCTCTTGGCAGGATGGTGGTATATTGAGAGGTAGTTAATGAATGTTGGAAGTTCTGATCACAGTCACTCTGGCGCTTGCTGTGTACCGAGTGCTTGTTAGTGGATTGGTGTGGCCATCATCTCATGTCATCATCTTTAACCTCCAAAATCACACCAGTTCCAAATTATGTACTATAAACTGTGAGCTTAAGCTATAGACTGCACACTTGGCCATGTAGTGTATAAAATTTAGAAGGTGTTGTCCCAAATGCTCAGGGTTTCCGCCACCTTTGCTGTGTTTAGCCCCGCCCCTTCAACTGCATGCACTGTTAAAAAATTCATATTTTAAATAATCTAAGTAGCATCTATGTGGTGCACTGCACATCACGTATGGTCTTTTAATCACTATGTACACTACAAAGTGACAAAGAATAGTGCAAAGTATGTATAGTGTGCAAGTATGCAAATTGGGTCACACCACTTTTTTTCTTATTCTTTCTCTCACTTTTACCTTAAGTTCTCACTGCTCTCTTCCTCCCGTCTCCATCTTGCCTCCCTTCCTCTCACTACCTCATTGTGCTGTCTCATAATTTGGCTAACTGAAAGCAGGTGGGAAAATCATTTGACGGTGAGTGGACCAGATGTGCTGCTCCAAAGATGTTGTTAAATTTGAAATCATTTTTCTTAGCGCCATTCAAACTTTACCAATTGACATGGCTGCTTCCCATATGCCGTCTCACACACATCTCATCAGCTGCGCGGCTCCACAGCGATTATGGGGCAGCTGTGAGTGGAGAGGACGATGTGAGGCAGTTTACACACACACAATGGCTATTAATGCCGGGACTCGAGGGGCTCCTTTATTTATTTATCGCCCACAATGCCGTTGTGTGGACGTGGAGCGCGACTGATTGGGTGCTGTTGTGTGCAGCAGGAGGCAGCAAACCGTGAGGGACACACCTGTTAATGTTCTGCTCTCTCACCAGGAGCTGTTTCACATCCAATGCTATCTGTCTGTCTGTCTGTCTGTCTGTCTATCTATCTATCTATCTATCTATCTATCTATCTATCTATCTATCTATCTATCTATCTATCTGTCTGTCTTATCTATCTGTCTGTCTATCTGTCTGTCTGTCTTATCTATCTGTCTGTGTATCTATCTGTCTATCTTGTCTGTCTGTCTGTCTGTCTATCTGTCTGTCTGTCTATCTATCTATCTATCTATCTATCTATCTATCTATCTATCTATCTATCTATCTATCTATCTGTCTATCTGTCTATCTCTCTCTCTTATCTATCTGTCTGTCTATCTGTCTATCTTATCTGTCTGTCTGTCTGTCTGTCTGTCTGTCTGTCTGTCTGTCTGTCATCATCTTGACTGTCTGTCTGTCTATCTAACTATCATAAAGACCCATATATTTTACCAGTTTGGTAAATGTTTAAAATGAATAGCAATTTCTGTAAGCCTTTCTCAGTTTCTCTGTTTGTGGGTTTGGGTGAGAGGTTGTCATTGTCTCTGTATGTGGGTTTAGCCCCACCTGTTAATAGA
>JAZGTK010008600.1:0-18115 GCA_036877625.1 Ambastaia sidthimunki
CTCTTAGCACCAATTATCTACCAAGTGTTATTTGTTTACATTTATGCAAAGCAACTTACTGTGCATTCATGCCATGTATCTGATCAGCACGCATGTTCCCTGGGAATCGAACCCACAACCCGTTATTTGTATGACAACATGTACCATAACTTCAGCATTAACATACCAGATCCTTGTATTTTGCACTAAATATGCATTTATACTTAGAAACATCTTCAAAATGTATATCTAAAGTGACTTACATATACATTTCACAAGTAATATATGTGCTATCCTTGGAAATTTAACCCATGACCTTATGGCTATGCTAGCACTTTGCTCTATCAGTTGAGCTGCAGAAAAACTATCAGATGCTTTTATTCAAAGCAATCTGCCAATGAACCATTACAAATGTATTGATCTATAGGAAGAACACAATAAAACCAACATGCCACACTACATGCTTAATCTGTACATTTATGTTTGGAAATAGGAGAAAGCCATCGTGACCTTCTTAAGTGTAACATGCTACCGTACATCTATGATCACCAGTCTTGACTTAATAACATGCTATTGAAAAATTTGGTGTTGCCAGTTTCCCTGGCAACTAAAGTGATTTTTGTGCAGCCACTATTTTGAGAGCTTATTGAAGCAGGCTATGCAGTCTAGCCACTGAAATTCTGCACAGACACTTGAGGACGTTTAAAAATAACCCTTGGGACCAGCTGTTGGTAGAAGAAATTAGCCCCAAAGAGATCTTACAAGAAACACTAGCCACACGCTGGAGACATTCAGGTAATGAACCGTGCAGCCTGGAATCATCCACGGACCACAAACTCTTCAGATAATGACAACACACCGTCATCTGTTTGATGCATCTCAAAGCAGCGTGGATGTTAAAACACAAAAGATAAACACATGTAAATGCAACAGGGAGGGAAATGAGAGATAACACTGGAGGGAAAAAGTGCCACTCACACGCCAAACAGACCCAGAAGTTATAATGCCCATCTTATCACTGTGACTCCCGGAGCCCTTTGCACTCATTTGCGACATTCACGAAGCTTTACAATACAAATGAGTCACGAGTTACTTGGAAATGGTTAGAGAATTAATTCACCATTTCCTAAAGAAAATAAATACTCTATAATGGACAACAAAAATTTAAACGCACCCCAGTGTGTTAGTGGGTTGAATGACACCAGATAAAGCGCAAAGCTTAAATTACACAATCGGTGGCCATTCGTGCACTTTACTGTTCCTGTGTCAATTTTAAAAACTCATCGTAAACATAATATTAAAGCCAGTACGATACCTGAAGCAATGTACTGTTTCTGAACTCCAGTTTTTTCCTCCAACACCGTTAGGAAATCGGTCAGCACGTTCTTCTGTTTAAAAAACGCATCGTAGCGCTCTGTCAAAGTGTTTAACATGTTGCCTTTGTGGTTTGCAGTGTAGTACACGAGAAACTGGGATTGCAAACAGTTTTCTAAACTAAAGCTAAACTTTTACAAAGTTTCGCAAGCCGAGCGAACTTTCTCCCCTCTCACACGGGACTGACTGACGGCTTACAGGCGGAGACTGAGCTGCGCAGAACGTCTATGACGACCAATGGAGACTCATAAAAAATACATTTCCAGCCTCCCTCACAGGTGACTGTCATTCTGTTTAACCCAGTTCAAACACGACATGTTTGCATAACATGTTAAAGAGCCCGTAAAAATGATTAAAAAATGGTATGATTAAAGTGTATTATTGTAGTCCTATCAGCAACATGCCAATAAAGTGTCTAATGTTGCATGCTTAAATAAATCCTGCCTTTCAATAATTAACCCATTAATAATCGACATTGTTACATAATGTTGCACATATTGATATATGGTATACCATCAAATGCACACATATTGTTATATACATTGTTAGTATACTGTTAGCAACCTCAATACAACAAACATGATAACTGGGTTTTGTACAATGTCTAATATGTTTGCGGGTCTTAATTTCAAACACATTTGAGGTTTTTTCAAAAGAACCAGGGGAGGGCACTCTTAATGTTCTTGCAGCCTCTATTGTAGTGCAGTCTTCCCATACACTAGAGGTCTCCAACGATATCCATAACCCTGCAGAGGCTGCCTCCAACCCAACCCAATGATTAACCCACCAGTTAATCAATCACACACTTTGTTTTGCCCAGGCCGGGTTTAATTGTGTTTACTTATAAAACACCCTTAGTACACCTCTGGAATTTCTTGATCCATAGCCGTGTCTTGTTTTAATACGACTATCATGTGTCTCTGTTGACTGCTAGTGCTTTATTATAATCCAACACTTAGTGTAGTGAACATGTCTTGTGTACAGCTCTTAAAAAGTCATTAAACCAAATTACAATGGCTAACAGTCATGTCGTGCCTGCAGAGCAGGATGCACTAACCGCAGGAATCTTAATCCTCTTTTCACAGAACTGCGGAAGAGTTTAAATCTTACCTTTTAGCGCTGCCATTAAAAATGCGGTGTGATGCTGTGAAAAATTATGTCTTTGCCTTTCAAAAGTTCTCTGGTCTTTGCTAAAGAAGGTTACTGGACAGATTTAAAGCATACTGCTAAACGGGTTATATAACTTTGTTGACTTACTACCACTATAACATATATGAATTAGTTGTTTTTCACCTAACCAGTCATAAATCTGTCAATGAACTAATGGCTCCTCTGTGTCTTCATTTCTGCTCTGTGTAGGGGAAGATGGTGACGTCACAGTGGTTATTCAGGTCGTGGATACAGTCAATATATCCCCTCTCGGTAAATGGATTGACATTTGATTGCACCTTAGACTCTGCTGTCGTCACCTGTAATGATCTTCGTCACATTTGGAGAAACTCCAGCCGCTCGGGGCCACTCTGATTTCAGATGGTGCACTGGCAGGTCACATTCTAATTAGAGTCCAATGTTTAATCAAGGGCTCTGGAACTCAATGTACAATTCTGAATGGAACTTGTTTTTATAGATTTCACGTATGTAAAATATGTTTTATGTATGTCCCAGCCAGATTGTTATCTAACCCAGGTTTTACGTCTAATAATCTACAGGAAATAAGAAGAGGAGTGTGTATTTTTACTGCTTCAAAGTCTATCATTCAGAATTTAGTTTACCACAAATACAAAAGTCATTTTAGCTTAGCTTCTTTGTCATTTCAGAATCAAAACATACACGCTCATTTCCTCGACTCCGTGCAGTGCAGTCTGGTAATTAAATCAATACCTGCTGTACACACTTGTGTCGGAAGTGACTGTGGAGCGTTCAGGCGAAAATCTCATTAAGACATGACGTTCACACTAATAAGGGGAACGTCCTTCATCTCTGAATAGCCTCCACCCCATGTGTTCTAAGTAAATGTTTTGTAGCCATAAAAAGCTGTAAAAAGGGAACATCCATTTTCCATGTCTGCTATCAATGCTGTAGCACGAAAATGTCTGCGGATTTATTAAATGTAAATGACAATATATTAATCCATTTCAAATCATTCTTTTAAAATGTCTCTCTGCCTAAATCTTATGTTCTGCAGTATTTACAGTTTTGTTTGTCCATAAGATTACTCCGTTATGCCTCCAAATTATCAAGTAGCGTTTTTCTTTTTAATAAATCTAGACCTCTTTGTGGGCAGTGTCATGGCACCCCCACCCCCCATTACATGTTTACATCTTTACTGTCTCTACAAAATAAAGGAAAAAATTCCTTTATCAAATCTGATTGTTTTGTAAATCAAAACGTTCAACCTATACTGATTAGGCATCTTTTTCAAACAGTTTGAAACACCAAATGTTTTTAAATTAACCCCAGCCTGACCTTTTCTTTATATAGTCCATTGTCTCCAGACTCTGAAGGGTAGAGACATTTAAAACCCTTATTCCTGTTAATCCCTCTGGCTGCACTGTTATGAAGGCAGTGGTTGGAAGCTATACTTGATGGCTTAATCTTCTGTTAGATCAGGGTTACACAGTAAGGCTCTCACAAGCATCACTTCCTTTCCTCCACATGGATCTTAGCATGGACGAGAATCAGAGCAGCTCAAGACCGGCATCTTCGGAATGCCAGTCCCCTCCTGTGACCCCCTGCAGAAACATGGTGGAATATTTCAAGAAACTTATCAAGAACTCCATATCTCAAAAGTTTCGTGAATGGTTAAAGGACTATTGCCATAGAAATGGCTTGCTCACTTTATCAGTGTTAGCAGTGATGTCTGGCTGTGTGGTGGGTTTTACATTGAGAAGCCTAAACTTGTCAACACAGGTATGTGGTTTTAATTTGAATTAATGTTTGTGTTCTGACACTATCAGTAGTGGACTGATGTTGTGTTGAATAGATGGGACTTTATTTGGACAAAAAATGTAACGTTTTGTTTACCACTAGAACATAAAGGGTTAATTTATATGAACGCAATGTCACATAAATACAGTAATGTACTTACTATAGAAGTCTATAGAGGAAGGCAAAGCAACAGTATAGTATAGTATAGGTGTAAATCTTAAAGTCTTTTATAATACGCACAAGGACATCCGAAAGTGCCTGATTATATAATCACAAATCCCCCAAATTCATCCACCTGGAGCTGTCCCAGCAATAAAGACTTAATTAAAGACATTACTGAAACAGTAAACAATAAGTCATGGTAAAGGATTTATGTGTTAGGATGATGTAAGACACAATTCATTAAAATGACTAAAAATTTTTGTTTCCTTTCCCTACCAGGCAAAAATCTATTTTTCTTTTCCTGGAGAACTTCTCATGAGAATGCTGAAAATGTTGATTCTTCCTCTCATCACATCCAGGTAGCTACATACTCAGATGTGAATTGTTTCTCAGATGGATGAATAAAATAGGAAAAATTGTAAAAGAGGTTTTATAGAGGTTTTATACGCAACAATAATAATTTAAACTCTAACCTTTTGCTTACAGTTTAATGTCTGGCTTGTCTGCTATGGACACCAAGGCCAGTGGACGTCTGGGCCTTCTCACCATCACGTATTACCTTTGGACTACCTTCATTGCAGTAATTGTGGGCATTATTCTTGTGCTGATCATTCATCCTGGAACTGGTACTGAGAAGGAGGGCCATAAAGCTGCAGGGGGGCCAGTGATGACATCAGCTGATGCCCTGCTTGATTTGATCAGGTAACCGTACAATAATAATAATAACACTTAAAGGCAGGATAGGCAATTTTTCCAGAATTTTTTTTTATTATGCTGGCTGAAAGTCTCTTTACATCTTAATCACAAAGCAAGTGGTCTAAATATATATATAATATAAATATATATCTTCTTTGGAAGGCACGGGACCAAAATATGTTCATCCAATCATTACATTCAATCCGAATACAATGATAGGATGTCCTACTTGCCTGTCAAGCTTTGTATTTTTTGTGTTTGTGTATTGGAGGTGTGGCTTTGGAGAGAGCTCTGAAATAAGGGCGGGATCTTATGCTTTCAGAGCTAGCCTTTCTGAAATTGAAGTATTTTGGACTTTATATATCATATATTAATTTTTTTATTTTTTTAGTTGTTAGTGGAACATTAAAAAAAGTTAGAGAATTTCAAAACAACATTCTCTCTCAAGCTATAATGTAAAAAACATCTAATGTTTTTAATCTTCCTGAAAACTTAACATTTGATTACAAAATAACATTTGTAACGTTTTTGTTACTGGAAACAATAGGTAATTTTCTTACAATCTAAAATTATTAGAATTGTTAGTTGGGGTATTAGTATGTTACATTAAACTTATTTTACTTAAATTGCTATTTAACAGTCACATTTTTAAAACCTTTTAAAAAGAACATTTTTGTGAAGAGAGCTGCTTAGAAGAACAAACCTTTGTCATTATTTGATATCAGACATTTTGAACCATATGCGCTATGGAGACCATAAACCGTAAACAATTCATTAAAGTTCAGTCCATCTAAGTAAGATCAATAAATGTTAAACTTACATAACCACTTTTAAAAGGCGCTGACTCTAAGGCTTAAACTTGCCTTGTATGCAATCCTGTCTGGAATTAGGTATATTTAGAGAGCCAGCCAGGAGGATGTGAATGGCACAGCTTTTCCTGAGTGCCAAAAATGCTTCTGATCTCCAGAGCAGATTTAATAGGATTCTTCTCAGTGAGCCACCTGTACTGGAACTTATAAATAAAGCTTTAGGCGTCAACGTCTGCCTAAGTTCTTAGCTGAGCTTAATCAGACTCGCTCCTAGGTAACAGGCTGTGACAGCCTTGTGTGAGACACAAATACAGCCATACACACAACACCCCATGTTGTCTTACAATGGCCTCAAAAACTGTGACACTTTCCAAGCTAATCATTTTTGACTGACAAGTCCATATATGTAAAGCAACGGAATAGTTTTAAATCTGCGGCTTTATGTATGACAGATTGTGTCTGTTGTCCAACAGGAACATGATCCCATCCAATCTGATTGAGGCCACATTTCAGCAGGTGAGAGAAGACATTAAGAACAAAGAAAGAGTTCCATTATGTGTCTAACGTACATGTTTATTAAACCTTGTGGATCTCTGCTTTTGTCTTTCAGTATAAAACCGAGCTTGTGCCTAATTTTAAAAACAGCGCAAAATCATCACAGGCCAACTTTGTGTACATCATGCCGGACTATGACAACCCCAAGATGGGTCACCCAGTGTTTTTGGAACTCACTCCTCCCCCAGAGATCCACTACAAGATCATTCCAGGGAAAAGCAACGGGATGAACGTGCTAGGAATCGTCATTTTCTCTGCCACAATGGGTATGGCTAACCCTACTGGAAAGATCTTGCTAGTGGACCAGTATTCCTTATTCATATAAGGAAAATTTACGTTGCCTTTTTGCTTCTCAGGTCTTCTGCTTGGTCGAATGGGATCCAGAGGGTCACCCCTTGTGAACGTGTGTCTGTGTATCAATGAGTGTGTCATGAAGATCATTAATGCTGCTATGTGGTAAGCAGAAGTAAAGGGGAATCACTGTCACTTTTGGCTGGGATGCATTAAACTGGGATAAGGCTGCCACTACAATTCATAGGCCCAGGACAAAATGATGCACTCAACTGTGTTAAGACACATTTAATGGTCTTCCACACTGTAGCATCACTTCAAGTGCATGTTCACATTGCATGTTTTTTCATGCAAACCTGTGAAATGCTGAAGAAGCATGTAAAAGGCAATTAAAAAGACTCCAAACTAGAACAAATAGACCAGCAATATCTTTAATATGCACTAATATAAACAGTTAAAATACTGACACTTGCAGTGTAATAAAGTAAAAGCAGCCCTATACTTTCTTATTCTTTAAATGACATTGGCAGAAGTCTAAGAGAGTCAGGTAAACTGTTTTAGTCATTCAGTAATTTATTTAATACTCATTAGTGCATTAACCCACAATAAGCCAGCAGGCATCTCACAAAAAATATACAGTATCTTACACCAGCTGTGTCCTACACAGGGTGCAGCTGAAAAACAAATCAGAATCAAACAAAATAACATTCCGGGTTCTTTCCACAGGTACTTTCCATTTGGAATTGTATTTCTGGTCGCTGGGAAGATCCTGGACATGCATGATCCTGCGGTTCTTGCCGAGAAGCTGGGAATGTATTTCATTACTGTTCTGGCAGGGCTGTTCGTCCATGGGGTGATTTTGCTCCCAATGTTTTTCTTCCTGTTCACCAGGAAAAACCCCTTTAGCTACATCCGTGGCCTCCTTCAGGCTCTGGTTATTGCTTTGGCAACTTCTTCCAGGTAATGAAGCCGTTTTTCATAAACCTCACCTCAGTTGACTGTAGAACAAAGGAATAGTCCATTAGCTATTTCAGGAAATAGTTCTTAGTTCAGGAAATGGTTCAGGAAATAGTTCAGGAAATAGTTTTTAATTAAATCACGACAAACTGAATTGTAATTAAGGTGCTTTTCTGTTATTCTGCTTATCTAAATGCATTTTATGAGAAATCATTTGCAAAATCATTTTGTGAGAATCCCTACATTGCTATTTGTTATCTATTGGCAGCTTTAGAAGTCATTGCTGTTTTCCTTTCTTTTAAAATTTAGTGTGTCAGACAGTAATAAACAGACTAATTAATAATCCTTCTTTCTCCAGTTCAGCTACTTTACCCATAACAATGAAGTGCTTGCTGGAAAACTGCCATGTGGATCGGAAAATAGCTCGATTTGTGCTTCCAGTTGGTGCCACTATCAATATGGATGGCACGGCCCTGTATGAGGCCGTGGCAGCCATCTTTATTGCACAGGTCAATGAGTACGAGCTGGATTTTGGACAACTTGTTACTATCAGGTAAAGAATTTCAATTAAAGCGAATATACAATGACATACAGTACTTGTTTAAGCAAAGGTATGATGACCATATATAATTATTTCTTAATCTCCTCATTAGAATACAACCAGAAAATACAGGAACTTTGTATGCAGTATTCTATATGCTAAAGTATAGTTTTACCTCTCTTTACACTCAAGCAATAGCAGGAATATGTGACTCATATCAAGCCCTCATATTGGCTCTCTTAAGCATAAATGAAGCTCCCAAAAGAGTTCAATGATGTGCTTAATGACAAAAGAGGTCACACCAAATACTGACTTTCGCCAGAAAAGCGAAAGTCAGTTTTTTTTTTATTGTGTGTACATATTATCAGTATTTTCTGTTTGTATGTTATTAAAGAGAAGACAAATAAATATAGATGGTCATTAAAACTTACACAACAAAACAACAAAGCTGGTGGAAAACTGTATGAAGAAAGCTGTGTGTTATGTGCCCAGTGATGCATTAACATCCACTTACTATATTTCCTCAGTATCACAGCTACTGCAGCAAGTATAGGAGCGGCTGGAATCCCACAAGCTGGTCTTGTTACCATGGTAATTGTCCTGACTTCAGTGGGTTTGCCTCCAGATGACATCTCACTCATTGTGGCCATTGACTGGATCCTGTAAGTACAATTAAAGCGCTTGCTTCATAAAATAATGCTGAATGAACACAACAGTGGAAATAACCAACAGATGAAAAAAGTCTCATCTAATGTACCTGCTTTTTTAAAAACAGTGACAGATTTCGAACAATGATCAATGTGCTTGGAGATGCCCTGGCGGCGGGTATCATGGCCCACGTGTGCAGAAAGGACTTTCAGAAAAACGTCCCACCATCGAACAACGCAGATAGAGTAAGATATATATATATATTATAAATACTATAGATATTATACAGATAATATATATAAATATAGATAATAGAATATAGAAAAACAAATGATACAGGTGGTGCTGTATTTATTTACCAGTAACCATGATAAATTCTACTAGTGCATCAAAACGGTAATCTTTGACTGCTGTATAATTACTGTATTTTGTGTCCTCCAGAGAGATACTGTAATCTCCTTTGGAAACCAAAGTGTGCAGAGTTTCCCCACATCTGAGGTGCCACTGCTGGCCAACAGGGACTATATCTTAGAGGTTGTTGGGGATCAGGTGATCGAGAAACCGGCGACCTGTTACAACCTCTGCCAAGTCTAACTTACCCATGCGATACTGAGAAGGAACAGAAGTTGCCTTGACTTCACAAAAACCTCTTTTCTTGCTTTCGTTACACACTTGTGCCATTCTGTGTTTTTGCACCAGAGATGTCAGAGGTTTCTCTTGACTGTCATGTTTGGTGAACTTGAAAATGGAGGAAAGTGTGACGTTTTAATTTGGGAATTTTGATATGGTTAGCAACTGTTTTTTTTAAGTGAAATTTTCATGGTAAAATTTTTTAATGTGTGTTCTAGAATTGCCTTAAATAAAAATGCAATAGTTTATAGCAGGTAAACTGATTAAATAGACCATGTGGAAACATAATAGCCCGATCGGAAACAGTAACTATGTTCTTGTAGTAATCAGGTCTAGTATTACAAGGCCAGGGCTCAAACTGTGGATGTTAAATCACCAGTTGCCTTGTGTATGTTGATGACAAAAAAAAACATTGTATGACAATATTGTTACTTAGAGATCATGTAGAAATTTCAGAACGCACAAGCCCTCTGGTTCACTTCAAGTAGATGGTCTGGATAAGATTATATTGTATACTGTGAATTGTTTATTTTCTTAATAAAACCTGAAAAGTAATTTAATCTAGTCATTTATTATTTAGACTGTTTAAAAATGAAACAAGATCAAAGAGGAAATGAATATTTTACACATTCCAGCCTTGTGTTACAAGATCCATACAATCACAATCACATATGAAAATAAATTAAAAGGACTCTTTCGAAACACAAATACACCCTGAAAACTTCTAAATATTAGATGACCACTAATACAAAAACAGTTTTCCAGATTTGCAAAAATGCCTGATATTTTATTTCACAACTACATGTTAGACAGTAGCTCATAACAGAGGTCTTTGCTGTAGAATCAAAATAGAAGTTTATTTAAAAAAAAACAAAATTTAAGAAACACTCAACATCATCACATACAACCGTACACAAAAGCCTAAATAAATAACTCTCCCATTCAAAAGTCCCCCTACATATACTTCCTACATAAATTAAGGCTTAAAAATGAGAAACCATCTGTATCTGGCATCTTAGTTTCACTCTTCATCATTGGCCGATTTATTCTTAAAAACATCAGATACCACAAAGATGGACAGGAAAAAAGGTTGCTGCATTAAAATAGCTTATTACTAATAACTTTGTAATATTGCACATTTGGCAAAAGTATACATAATGAGAATGCCACAGGTAAACAAGTTTCATATGGTCGTGAAACCAAAAGGGGTATGAAACCAGAAACCAAAGCTTTTCTTTATAAAGCTGATAATGTTGGTTCATCCAACTATAGTAAACTGCTGCTTATAACAAACCTAAATAAACTGTAGTGTGTATAACTGTACAAACATACACTTAACGGCAGTCACCAATAGTATAAATACATGCGCACACACAATACAAACCTTAAGTCTTGTGCAGAGAGAGCATAAGAACTATATCGGCTGAAACAATCAGAAAAGGTTACTTATGAAATCTTGAAAACTTAATTTATCAGCTTGTCTTAGCTGCTATATGGTCTTACGTGCTGCTTATTGAAAGATCTTACAGGGCAGTCAGGACTGAGGAAAAATCTATGGGCAACATTTTTAAAGGGATAGTTCATCCCAAAATGAAAATTCTTCCATCATTTACTCACCCTCATGTCATTCCATACCAGTAAGACTTGATGGAAAATTTTTATTTCGGCTAAACTATGCCTTTAAGATTATGACTGGTTTCACACAATTTGCTAACCTGTGTTCCTACTTTATCAACATCACTTCTCAACCACAACTGGTCAAAACCACTGAATAAAACTCCACTCTAAATAGGGCACTTTGCCAATGGACAGAATCATGACAATTTGTTACTCTTTATGTGTCATGTGCCTGTATGATTTGGTCCTGAACGAAACAAAATCTCATATACTGTAATAAAATGTGGCAATTTAGTTCCTCTTGTGGGGACTGATAAACGTTCTTCTGACCTTTATCTGTTTATCTGTAAACTATAACGGGCATGGGCCTACAAAGAGCTAAATAAAAAACTAAAAGATAAATTAAGAAAAAAGAAAAACAAAACAAAAAGTTCGGCAAAACAAAATAAAATTTAATGATTGTAAATGCCATGTGAAACAATCAAAAGGAAAAAAAAACACACACAAAAAAAAAACAATCACAAAACAGTCATTAGTACTTAAAAAATGGATTAGTACTTGATATCTACTTTCAAATTACAAACCAAAAGTTAATTGTTTTGCCTAGAAAATAAAAAAATAAAAACAAACCTTAAACATAAGATGCTGATGCTCAAATGCAATTATATTTTTACATAAATACTCAGTACCTAGTATTCAGATCTCCAAATATTTTTGGAATATGCTTAGGGGTGCATAACCCACACCTCTGATGGGGAAACTAAACCTTTCATTTAAGTCTTTGGTCCTTATTAGTTTTCAGTCTTTTCAGAGGGTCCCCTTACAAAACATCTAGACCTTTCCCCTCACCGAACGCAGGCTGAATTTCACACACACTCTGCTTGCTTCGAAATGATCTATAATTTTCTACTATTTAACACTCAATGCTGGATTTAAAACTCAGATTTTAATATCCGAGTGAACTTGTGAGTGAACAAATGACATTCCTGAAAAACCAAAGTGTGCTACATTATTCAGAGCAAAAGAGGAAAAGTTAATAAAATTAAGGCATTATAAACACTGAAGAACTGAAAAAAATCTGCGTTTTAAAGCCAGCATCTGGTGAATGAAGTGTTTGACCACATATATGGCACATAGCAACAATATCAGGCTAACATCAGACACAAATTAGTTTATCAAATGCAAAATTGGTCGATTATCGGGATGAAAAGAACACCTAAAAACACTTGCATTTGAAGCATTCAACAGCTTGAATCGTAAAACAAAATACTGTTAAACAGATGTCTAAACAACTGAATAACATTTGCAAAGATTTGCAAAGACTTGATTACACTAAAAATAATAGTTTTTCTTGTTTTAAATCTGTGCCAATTTCTCTGGCTTTGCAACAAACATCTCTCTCCTTCATTTGCCTCGTAACCTGCTTTCTACTTGTGTGACTTGCTTGTTTTGAATGACACTTGCAAAATTTTGTCCCCGAGGCGGTAGCCATTAAGGCTGGCAATAGCCATGGCTGCCTCTTCATAGTTTGTCATTGTAACAAACCCAAATCCTTTGCACTTGTTGGTGTTGAAGTCACGGATCACTTTGACATTCGTGACGGCTCCAAAGGGCCCGAACATCTGCCACAGAATGCCTTCATCTGCATCCTGGCCCAGGTTGTAGATAAAAATACACCAGCCTGATGAGGAGCTTCCAGGCATATTGACACCAGACATACTGCTCATGTGGTCCACACTCATAGGGGAGAACCTGAACACAAACAAAAAAAACATCACATTACTAAGGACAAAGTCATCAGAATGTTACACACCGTTTTGGGAATTGGTATATTGAAGCACAACAGTAAAATTGAATTCATTAAATTAACTTAAGTGATTCACCAATGCATGTGTGTATATCAGAGTTGGAGCTACAATCACAATTAAATGCTCTCTGACTTCAGGGTTTTTTCCTCATACCTGAACCTCTGAGCCTGGTGATGGACGGGCCCCCCAAAGCGTCGCGACTGCGAGTGGTAAATCGGGGAAATAACTTGGGTGTTTTTAACTTGGTTGGGGCTGGCAGCAAATTTTACAGTGATGGGTTCTGTTGTGCCTGGTGGCTTCTGACCGTTCAAGTCCTTAATGGCATCTTCTGCCTCTGCTCTCTTGTCAAAGCGAATGAAGGCCACACCACGAGACAGTCCTGCAGTGCAGCAAACAGCATGTAAATGCATGCCAGGTTACATAACAAACCTCACCACAACTCTAAATGTACCGACCTGATGCCTGATCGACCAGAACCCGGGAGTTGATTATTCTGCCGTAACGCGTAAACATGTCTTCAACATCTTTCTGTGTCATCGTTTTAGGCAGCCCGCTGATGTAAAGATTTGCATCCTTTATAGTTTCAGAGCTCGGCCGGGCGTACGACACCTGACAGAAGAACAAAAATAACTGATTACGTTGTGAAAAAACATCTCACCTGGAGAAATAAAACTAAATAAAAACCTTCAAAACGTTTAGTTAACAACTAGTTAACTAAAAATAAGTTTAGCTAAAAACTAATTTTAGCTTTTAGTTGTTACAAACTAAAAGCAATGTTGTTACATTACAACAAATTTAGTAGATGCAAAAAAAATTGTTGAAAAATAATTTTTCCCCACAGTTAAAATTACAATTATTTTTTTTCTGTAAGCTCTAAATTTTAAAAGGAAAATAATGAAAAATGATGCTCCACAAAATTCATACAGATATTTTTAAAATAAAATGAATCTGTAAACTATTAAATCTGACACAAAGGCCACAACCAGGCTTCCGTACGAGAACAACAATTCAAATAAATCTTAAACAGCACTTCCTGCCTTGGTCTCACTACCTTGGACGAAACAGTGGTCTGAAGCAATGTCACAATTTAACTTTACACAACAGCACCTTTTGTCACATTACCTTGATAGTTTTAGACTGTAGTCTCAGTCCATTGAGAGTACTGATTGCTCTTTCAGCATCACTAGGGTTAAGATAGTTAACAAATCCGTACCCTAAACTGTGGCCTAGAGAAAACAAAGGAAAACAATAAAACAAAACAAAACAAAAAAGTTGAAACGTTCCAAATACAAAGGAAAAAAATCATCCTCATATTAAATGTAATGCCACAAAACAAATAAATCCACATTGTTTACACATATGTGGGAGAGGCCTGAGGAAAAAAAACAACTAAAAATTTGTTTTCAGTTGCATTTCACACTAAAATAAAAGCTACATTAAACTAAAACGAATAATTTCACAATTGCAAACAAACGTTTAAAACGGGCAACTCCCAACACTGCGTCAAACTAAAAAAAAGCTAAAAAAACTCCTACATTTTCATCACGGCTACATCCAAACCCTACAAAATAAAGAGCAGCCGTAATACCTTCAATAATACCTTCAAATCAAAACACAAAAACACGAGGAATTTTCGCAACATTGTCTCAACGATCAGTCAACATTTTGTTCTTGTGTGTGACTTGCAGTGTGCCAATACTTGCCTGCTACTTTGTCACGGATAAGTTTGGCAGACTCCACCTCCCCAATACTGCTGAAGAGACTTCGCAGCTCATCCTGGCTCATGTTCTGAGGCAAGTAATTGATGATGAGGTTCGTTTTGGGGTCTTTTGGCTCATCAGCCATGTGGTCTTCATAACCGTTCGACATGTCATAGACCTCCTAAAAAACATTTAAAAACAAGTTTCTGTAAGGGTTACTTACATTTGCCAGTGCGGACACAACTGGATATTATATTATTGAAAATACCACCTACAGGAAAAAATATGTAATATGCCTCCCATAATTTTTTTTAAATGTCTACCAGACTTTGGAACAACTAGAACAATTAAACTCCAATTAAAATTTAACGTAAGCCTATAACATTTCGTTAGATTACATAGTTACATGCTGACCACTGACTCTGGCTACAGTGTTTGTTGATCATGAAATATTAATAAGTAACTTATACTGTAAAGTAATATATTATATTATAAAGTAATATAATGTCTAGTGTATATTATAGTAAGTATATAAGTAATATAAGTAAGACTTGTATATCAATATCAATATCTCAATGTAACAAATGTAACAAATGTAAACAATACACAGACAGAATTAAACAGAAGTCCAATAAACTATTCTGAACAACTCTGCCTCTAATGGACTCTGGTTGAAACTGCAAAACTACAGAAAACAGAAAACCATAAACAAATAAATAAATAACAAAAATGGGTTTAAATGACTAACTGTACTAAAAGGCTAAAGGCATTTTACAGATGAAGGTGTACGAGGAACTGATCTCTGTGGTAACATGATTATTCTGATAGTGGACAGTGTGTTCTATTCATGCTGGATAAGAGGTCTTATTGTGTATTCCACAGGAGTAACCAGTCAACCTTCAAGGCTGAAACAAACAGGCATTATTACTGACACTCCCACAACCCAGAATTGAAGGTTTTGATAGAGTGGTCTGAAATTACTCACAGACAATTCAGGTCAATACACATCCAACTCTTTTATGAACTGGTTCCTATAAACTTGACCAAACTCTTTGTAGCATTTGCTGGTTCCAATAGCTTCAGTTGAAATAAGGAATCAATAATGAATCAATATAATGTCTAGTGTATGTTAAGTTTACCTCAAGTTGTCATTATTAAACTGAGTATTACTCTCTTATTAAACAGACAGCAGCCTACAAGCACTAAACCTTAACAACTTCAATATTTCAGTAAAGATGGTTTGAAATCCACTTTCAGTCCCTGTAGGACACAAATTCTACTCACTTTTAAGTATCTAATGTGTCCCCTTCTGACTGCCATGAAGAGCCGTCAAAGATCCTCACTCTGAAGATACCAAAAACAAAATAAGGTAATAAAAATACACGCTGACAGAAAGAGGGGTAGGGAAGGCAATGGCGGGTTTTGGGTTTGGAGAAAAATAAAGAAATCAAAATAAAAGGGCAAAAAGATGAGCCGCCTTCTGATATAACCTGCGGAAAAAGAATAACAACCATTGGCCATTAAGACTGGTTCAGTTTCAGCGTGTATTTTTAGCACCTCACTTTGACTCTGTTCTGCCTTTACAAAAACTCCAAATATGTTAATAAACACGAGTTGAAAGATGTCCATTATATAATAATATAAACATGTAAATAAAATGTATTTCCTTAACTTTGGATTCACAAACAACTGTTGAATTTACTTTTTTATTTTTGCATTTATGTCTGAAAAGTATTTTTACTATAACATGTGTAGTCAACAGTAAAAGTTAAGAAAACAATGTTAAGACAAACTTAGATTAAACTACAAGTAGATACACGTCACATAAATCCACTATTATATATAAAAAACAAGAATACATTGTACAAATTGAATACAGAAAGAAACGTCAAGCCAAAAAGGCTGATTACTTTAAAAGTACAACAGATAACTGCATGAAATGTTAAATAATGTATTACCAGTTTGTTACCATTAATGAATGAAGCAGCTATGCATAAGTTTCCAGATTGCATGAACCCAAGGCAAAAACTTGCATTTAACGTATAAGACACATCAAAGTATTAAAATCTGTTTAAGAAAAGTGTCAAAAAATGCATGACAGTCAACTACACTGTTCAAACTTGTATCTAGTAACTCAGTAGGTTGTTATAGAAATTAAACTAGCGCAAAACGGTGCAGTCAAGGGGGCGTGAAACTTTCAACTACCTTTGCGGAGCTTGTCAAGATTATCGTTATGGTTTTGTATCTTAGGTACAGATCAACAATCTAGCGGTATGACACATTATGCATGCACGAAAAACAATTAACCAATACCAGGTTACCATTAAAGTCGCCCACAGCGCGAGGCCTCGCCCCCAACACCGTCCCCTTATTTTCGCGATGACTCGCTCTCTAAATCTCATGCAACTCTGGAGTTCAAACTCGAGCAGGCTGAGATAAGGGGCCTGAACTAAATAAAGCCAGGCCTGCAGCACCGAGCGGGCATTTGGATGTTGGCGATTGCTAACAAACACCAGAACAGCAAAGTCGTCATGTAGAAAAATGCCGTGACAAGTCAATACGGCAACTTACCAGCTTTAGCGTCACTCCTGCTGTGCGGATCTTCTGCAGAACGTGTCTGTCTGCCGCTGCGCTCTCGTGACACAAAAACACGCCACAAGGGAGATCTGGCGAGGAAGCGGAAGTAGTAACCCACCCACTTTCACATAAACTCATACTTCTTCATGCTGTTCGTTTGTTTTTTAAGAATGAAACAATATATGCACAAAAACATGTCAACAACAATTCATGTTTGCTTAAGAACAGACAATTGTAGTTGCATGCACCAAATTCAAATTAAAATAATAGCAATACATAGAAAGAATAAAAGGTTAGGGATAGGGCTTTTTGTATTTTATGTACACAAACTTATATAAAGCATGTATATAAAGTACTTTGTCCTTCCAGGATGTTAACCAAAAAGTTTTCTTGCAAGTCATAAGTTAATTGGTGGTGTTTAATTCTTTCGAAAAAATACATCTTTATGATTCTATGCATTGAAGAACTGTGAGGTCTGTTGGGCATTGTTTGAATAAATATTACAACATTTTTATTGTGTAATAAAATCAGACATTTGGTATATTTTTGGTATTAAATCTCTTGCTGGGTACACATACAAAATAAAACAAATTTAATGAAAGAAACACCTCCCAAACTTTGTTTAATGTAATTTTAGAAGAACTTGGTGATGAACCAATAAAGTAAAAAATGAAATATATAAAAAGATGGTATGTATTAAAACAACCACAACGTATTCAGGAAGAGAAAATATACAATCAGTTTTATCAGCAGCCTTTATTCTTGGTCCAGAATTTGATATTCCTGCGGGGGCTGATATTTCATTAGCTTTCCCACACTAATGCAAGACATAACCTGAGGAAA
>JAZGTK010008601.1:0-18114 GCA_036877625.1 Ambastaia sidthimunki
GTGTCATTTTGAGATGCTAAGATTTATTTTACCAAACTTTAAACAATATTATGACTTTCACAAAGTGCACTTTTTCAAATTGTACCTTCAGTTTTACCCAATAATCAAATCAAACCTGTAGGTTTTAGAAATTTATAGTGTTTTCCAAAGTATTTGTTATACATACATTTTATATGTAACATTTTACTCTTTTGTTTTAGGGTATTCTTTTCAAATGGCTGCCGGTGCTCGTCTGTGAAGCTCTGTTGCAGTAAGACATTTCCCAGGAAATCTGACCGACAGCTCCAATTATAAATCATTATTATAAACTTGCTGTTGTGAATCAAGGTAAGATAAGGAGATTGTGTTAAACATTTGTTATGCACTTTAATAACTGATTTAACCAAACAAAGTTGCAGCTTTTAAAATCAGTCATGCACATAATATCCATCTAAAGGTTGTCATGTTAAAAAATAATTTCAATACATTTTCAACTTCAAAAACCCAGTTTATTTAAGAATCTACAGAGATGGCAATAAATTAAACCAGATTATTTTTAGAATCTACAGAGATGTTGTTTTGAGTAACAGTTTACTATGAATGTGACAGACATGTTATCTTCCTAGAGATGACAATTAGACCAGACAGTGATGAAAGCGGTTCACTATTTTTGAGTGAACTTTCTCAGAGTGTAAAATAAAGAGCAAATCGATGCTGAGGAGCAATAATTCTCCACTCAGCGTTGTTAAACCAAACTCTGATGAAGTTTCTGGCATCAGCAGTCCACAAGAATGGGCTGTACCTGACAGAAAGTGATACCGTCCCATCTTGATTGAACACATGCATAAATCCACCCATTTTACTTAGGCCTGTATTTTTTTCCATTTACACTAGGAGTCTTGTGGTGTTTCTATGATGTATTGAAGGTAAATGCAATGAAATGAAAGTAAGTTTGAGGAAACTAAGGTAATATGTTAATAAACTACTCTGAGATACCGTGCTGATGAAGACCACAAGGCTGCATGCGCCTGCCGCTCTCATATTCCCAACCAAAATGACAATTGGAAAACTGCGGATAACTGCACAAAACTGCATGTGTACGTATCTGTATTTCAGTTTGGTTTCATGATGCTAATGTATGTTAGATGTCACCATGTGTTTCACAACATACTAAAAGTACAGCGTTGACGTGTGTTAGAACTGAAAGTTGACCGACTCTTCGCAAACTATCGGCCTGTTTCATTTGACAGAACCAGAGCAGCTGCCCCATGAGATCAACACCAGGAGGTCTTGATGGCTTCAAGCTACCTACTCATCAGGAACTTCAAAAAGGTGAGCAGTGGTTCTCATGGAAGAACATCTCCATCAACTCTGGTTGATAAGTGCCAGCGTGGGCCATGTGTTACTTAACATATATCAGCTTAGAGTTCATTCAGATGGTGTTTATGCTGTGTTGTAGCTTCCGACATCCTTCCCAAAGTTATAATAGTCGAGCTCTTGGATGGCCACTTCAGAGAGCTTGGTCAGGTTTGGTGCATCGTTATTTTCTATGTTCTCCGACGCTGCAAAATTGAAGTTCTCCTCTTCATAGTCCTCCTGGGGCTCCATGTCTGGTGGACCATCTGTATGAAAATAATCATTCAAAATATATTTAGCAGGCTTGGAGATAACTGCAAAAGACATTTCACAAAATTCTGAGATTTAACTGATGCTGATGTTGATCCCACCAACAAATGTTGGGTTTTCTCACCTTGTCCATCTGGAGAAATGTCCATTCCGTGCTTGACCTTCATGTGTCTGCTAAGATTTCCCTTTAGGTTAAATTTACTGGAGCAGTACGCACACTTGAAAGGTTTACTGCCAGCATGGAGGTGCATGTGGCCCAGAAGGTTATACATTCGATTGAATGACTTTCCACACACCTGTTGAAAACAAACAAAGTGTCAGAAAGCGATTTAGACCTGACAGACGACTCAAACAACTTCAGCATAAAATTCCTGGCAGGAAGCATCTGGTGTCTCACCTTACACTTGAAGGGTTTCACAGGCAGGTGTACGATCATGTGAGTTTTGAGGGTCTGTTTCTGGACAAAAGACTTGAAGCACACGTGACACTGGAACGGACGAACGCTGGCGTGGATTAACATGTGCCTCTTCAGGTTTGCAGAGAGTGTGAACTCTCGTGCACATACGTCACATTTAAACCCCTTCGTTCCCTAATGAAATAAAAAAACATCAACTAATACAAACAGTCACCCACTGAGACAAAGTCCTGCACATTTAAAGCAAATCATAACTTTGAACATAGACCGTATGAATAATTTGACTATACTAAATAGGCTATACAGTGACTATACTAAACACTGGGCTACATTGTTAAATATAGATGCTGAGTAAACAAATGTAGATACTGTCCAAAGAATAATGGCTGTGAGTGAGACTGAAAGAGAAGAAAAAAAGGAGAGATAAAAAAGAGAGAGGAGGCATGCCCTTCACCAGTCATTCAGAGAGTGAGAGTAAAAACAGAAAAATAAAAGGGGAGAGAACGAGGTTGCAGAAGTATGAAGATAGTATAAGGAAGGACTGCATTAGTCATACCCAATATAACTTCATAAAAATACTTTTAACAGTCAAAATAAGCAAGACTTTATCAAAAACACATGCAGCTCATAAATTGAGTGGCAATAGAAATGCTGCGGTGGTCCAATTTCTAGGATGACCCTGAAGAGATTCTTTAAACTGACCTTATTGTTAGAGTAAACGTGTGAATATATTATTTATTTTTCATTGCTGTAGGGTTTAAACCTCAATTTGAACTGTAAGGAACATTAAGGGTTACAATCAAACAATACCTTAGTAGTGCGGGCCTGAGGCTTGTTTGACTTGTGGGTGAGGGAGTGTTGGCGCAACTGATGCAACTGAAGAAACTGCAGGCCGCATTGACTGCAGGAGAAGGAGCGCTGCGTCTGGTGCTTCAGCATGTGGTTCTGCAGCTGGCTGCGGTAGGCGAACGACTTGTTGCACTGGCTGCACTGAAAGGTGGAAGGTCCTTGGTGGCTCACTTGATGCCGCTTCAGGTGGGCGTACGTGGGGAACTCCATGCCGCACTGCGAGCAGACGTGACATCGGCCTCGTTCGTGCTTGACCTCGTGTGCACGGAGTTCGCTGGGGTAGGCGAAACCACGGCGACAAAAGCGACAGCTGTAGGGCTTTACGTCGGTGTGCTGCAACATGTGGCGCTTCAAGTGACTGGTTTGGGTGAAGCCCTTCTTGCACACGGTGCATTTGTGGGGCCGCGTGCCCTGGTGGGTCAGCAGGTGCGTCTGTAGGTGACTGGGCTGTTTAAAGAGTTTGCCGCAGTGTGGACAAGCGTGAGGCTTGATGCCGTTGTGACCCAGGATGTGTGTGACCAGGTTGTACTTGGACGTGTACGACTTCTCGCACATGCGGCACTTCCAGCGTTTCAGACCCTCGCCAACGTCCACGCAATACGACTCGTTGATCTGGATGTTGATGTCCAGTCGGTCTATGCGACGCCCACGGGGTGCCTCTCCCTCCACGTGCTCGCCCCAGAACATGCCCTCGTTATTCTCATCAAAGTCCCCGACCGCTTCCATCTCTCCACCTTCATAGTTGACCTCACTGCCCTGAAAATAGCTGCTAATCTCTTCACCACCACTGCCAGATTTTATGCCATTTCCTCCACTGTCCCCTTCCTCCGTCACGTCTGCTTCTTTATTATGTGTGTGGGGCCTGTTGCGTGAAGGAACCTCGTGAGGGGCATGGGTGTGGCCGTGGGGGTGAGGGTGAGGGTGTAAATGTTGATCGGGTGGAGGGTGTGTACTCTTGGGGTCTCGGGTGCAGTTGGAGCAGCAGTTGTTGGGGTGGAGTCTGGGAGTAATCCTGTAGCTGGAGGGGTCCACCATCTGCACACCTTCTCTGGACACCATATTGTTCATTATGTGATTGCAGGAGGGTAAACCCGGGGTCACGGCCTCTCCCTTAACTTGTGATCCTGCATCTTGATGCACTACAACAGGTTTGCTGTTCTCCTGCAGTCCCTGCCATCTTCTCTCAGCGCAGCTGGAGTGCATGTGTTCGTTCTCACCCAAATTCTCCCCGAGGTAGTCGCCATTGGCCCCTATTAGCTGGTCGGTGTACTCGTAGTCCATTCTCTCACCAGGTGGAGCTGGGGACTCTTTGGGATCCCCTGTGTAGAAGCCGTTGGGGGCGATGGTGGCACCAAACACCTCGTTCTGGGAGATGAGTCCCAACACTGCAGCTTGGGCCAGTGACAGAACCACCACTGGGTCTGTCTGTGTCCCTACATCCATCTGCTGGTGCATGGCCTCAGAATAGCATCTGACAAGGCGCTGCGTCTTCTCCTCCTATAAGACACACACAATACTGGAGATCAGTACAATACAAGAAAAATGGTCCATACAGTGACAAGCATAGCAAGACATTCAATAAGTGTAGAATTTATGGAGCAGTTGTGGCCTAATGGTTAAAGAGTCGACTTGTAACCTAAAGGTTTTAAACACCCCGACACACAGACACACACAATTGGTTGAATTAATGTTGTTACGTAAATGTAGGCCAGTCAAGCTAACAAACAAACAAACTGCAGTTCTGTTTGGTTCCACTAGTGCACTGAAATTACAAACTTTACTTGCCAAAACAAAACTGTTCATGATCTTCTGGACCATCCACAAATCTGCACTCTTCCAACAACACTCAAATAGGAATACAGCCATCCAATATGAAGTTCACAAAGCGAGTTAAATCCAATTAATGCTAGTTTTTATACTTCTTTACATCTCTTTGACAAACCACCACAAAACTCTTATGAGTCATTTGCCAAATTTTCTGAGACGGGTGGCCTGATTTTTGGCTAACTCCAAAAATGTACATTTAAAATTTTGTGCTAAGCTTGTCACAACTCATGTAATGGCTGTGCTAATAGTTATTTTCAAGAAAACAACAACAGTCCATGAGCAAAAGCTTTACAAAGACTGTTCAGAGAGAGAGAGAATGAGAACGCGAAAGAGAGAGAGAGAAAGAGAGAAAATGAATGAGTTAATAACAGAAAGAGGAAAAAGGAGAGGGAGGGGCAGAGAGTGGCTAGGTAAGTGAAAGCAGGAGAGAGAGAGAGAGAGAGAGAGAGAGAGTATAAAAAAAAGAGAAACAGACTGCCAAAATGAAAGACAGAAAAATGGAGGATTACATGAGTGTAAGAGAGAGAGAGAGAGAGAGAGAAAGCAAACAGAAGTAGCTAAAAACACAGTACAATCATGAATTGTGGAACTGATAGAAAACACACCATAAAACAACATTACAAAGATTGAAATGAGAAAGAATCAAATCAAATGTAAAATAGGTCAAATCAAACGGCCCCCAATTGGGCCATCTAGTATGACATAGTTCAGTGTACACACACACACACACACACACACACACACATCACAGCAGTTGCAAACTCACCACATTTTTCTTGGTCTGTGGTTTCAGGTGTTTGAGAGACCTCATCCTATGCAAAATCACGGGTTCAAAATCACCTACTGCCCCCCTCCCCTGTTCACTGTGTGTTCTCTGGACCAACACACAGACGCTCTCTTTTCTGTGTTTTCTGCTCTCTCTCGCTCTTTCTCTCTCTCTGTATGCAAGCTCTCTTTTCCTCTTTCACTCTCTCTCTTTTCTGTTTCCCCCTCCCCCACTCTGCACGCTCTCTCTCTCTCTCTCTCTCTCTCTCTCTGGCACAAGCACGCACATACACGGTGCTCTTTTCCCTCGCTTGCTCGCTCTTTCCCTCCCCCTCTATCATTCTCTCTCTCTTTTACTCTGTCCCTTCCTCTCTATTTCTCTGTCTCACACATTCTCTTACATACACTTGCAAAGCATGTCTGAAAGCACAAACAATCTGACATCAGATCCTGAACTAAAGACAACAACATACAAAACAACATGCAAATACATGAACACAACGTTCAGAAGGACGTGAAGGCAAAACAGATGTATGCTGTTTAAATGTTCATACATGTTTGTAGTTAACACCACCGTTTAGTGTTTCTCAAGCGGGGGGCCTCCACAAACCTCAGAGGGGGCCTCAAGATGACTTACATTAAGACAAAACAAGCATTTAAATAAGCTACACCAATTACAAATCAAGATACTTCTTAGCATTTAGCTATTTTTATAACAAAAATACATCCTTCTAGTTATTCCAAGCTGTAGAATGTTTTATTGGGCAGAAATTGTAAGTAGGGGGGACCTTCAGATATTCTTGTGGACGGAGGGGCCGCTGGTCTAACAGGCTGAAAGAACAGAGGCATCATGCATCTCAAAAGTCTGCATCACATGAGCACCTTCTGGCCTGCGTGTTGAGGAACAAGAAGGTTTTTCTCTGTGAACTCTGAGCTATGTCACAATGAGAAACTATGTCAAGTGCATTTACAGTTTCACACGCCATTATCCATTGAAACAGTGTGATGATGTCTTTACATTTTGACACTTTTATAAAGAAGAAACATCTCTCACACACATTCTCATACAACTAAACATCAAGCAATGGAATAAATAAACTATAAAACATACTAACAAAGTTGGCGGGGCAGAATTACTGACAACATGTACAGATGTTTATTTTGACAGGCAAGTTAATGTTTATGACCCTTCGTTTGTTTGTCACTCAAATATCTAATTAAATTGAAATCACAAATAATGTATGAACAATAATTAAACAGTTACAATATACGTTACGTTGTTTTTCCATCTGAAATGTATATATGTATGTGTGTGTATAATACACTGTGATATATGTACAGATATATACTGTGATATACACTTCACTTCGACCAAGTATAGATTTGTTTTATCCACTTGTCTCATATAGATATACCCTTATAGAAAATGGCTGAGAGAGAAGGATTGTGAAAGAAGAGAAAATGGAGGGATGAGGGAGGAGAGGAGAAGCCTTCACCAGTAAGGAGAGAGAGAGGGAGGGAGGTATTGTGAGAGAGCAAATGGTGAGTGAGGGAGAGAGTGAGAGCAAATAGAGAGAGAGCAATAGAGGGAGAAAGGGGAGGAGATAAAAAGAACAGGAGAGGGAGGGGAGAGAGAGCTAGAGACAATCAGAAAGAAAGAAAGAGGGAGCGAAAAAAAGAATGAAAGGTACAGAAGGAGAAATGGAGAGGAAAAACACAAAGGAAACACAAAAAAAAGTTAAGTTTGAGGGCATGTGTGGTGGGGCATTATATAAAACAGGAGGAAAGTAAAAAGAGAGAAAGAGGGAACAGAAGAAAGAAAGAGAAATGGATTTTTTATGGAATCCCTCTTTGAACATTTTTAACAACATCTAAATCAAGTCTCACACGACTGCATTGTATCTCAGCACAAATGTACCATATCCATGTGATGGGGTGCTTCTGAATATAACAGGGTATGTTTGTTAAAATTGCTGATTTCTTATTTAAAAAGACACTTAACTTTAGTGTATCTTTATAGTCTAGGGTACCTGTCCCAGTGTCTTTGCATTTGCAAACTATTTGAAAACCACTGCCAATACAACTTACTGATTAACATCAACAAACACTGTAGAACGAGGCAGACAACAAAAAAATACAACAATAGCAACCAGAGCAATCAAAGATTAAAAATAACATTCCATAGCTGAGTTAAAACTGTCCCTTCTGACACTCCATCAGTCCTTTAAAGCCAGAGAATAGTGATTTGAACTTGTATTGTACGCACAGCATTTTAAAGTGCTACTTAAAGGCACAATACGTGATTTTCTTACTGGCTGAAAGTCTCCTCACATCCTGATAGTCACTATATCACTAAGTAAAGTGGTCTAAATATATTTATGTTTATATTTATTTTCTGTGTCAGCACAGAACCATAAAATGTTCTTCGAATCATTGCGTTCGGCCCGAAAGCTCTGATTGGATATTCCACCTGCCTGTCAAACTATGTATTTGCATACCTCCACCTCGATCTCACAGACCGTCTTCTGTCATCACCGTCATTTAACAACATCAAAGATTTCCATAAACTAAAATTAGAATCTGTACATTGAATAAATCACTGTACTGTTTAACTCCCTGTTTCTAAGAGTTAAACCTTTGCTGATCTAAGTTCATGCAAGCAGCATGGTCAGATTTTTGAAAGCACAGAAACCACTTTAAGTTTTAATGTGCACATAAATCTTGGAATGAAATCAGAGGTTTAAAAGAAAACTTGCTATTTTATGTTACATACAGACATGGTGATACAGAGTCATAATAAACGGACTAGAACAAATTACTCAAAAAAACTCAGCACTGAATTGAGGCCAGAAACTTTTAAACTAATAAAAAAAAAACAAATACAAAGAAATTTCACTTCTTGTTTTTATGTCCTATAAATCAAGCACATTTTTTATAACACAGATTGAAACACATGTAAACAACGTGTGTGAATTCTGAAACGTGCTTCCAACGCTACAGTGACAGTAAACATGAGACCAGCACATTGAACAGCTGACGGGTGACTGTTGCATGTGGCCCACGTCTCCGAGACCCTTAAAATACACCACACAAGCTCAATAACCAGCTAGCTACATCCTGCAACATCCACAACCACATGCACTCATGCAGTCCAAATGTAAACAGTTATGAAGTTCAGAAAGAGTTGCTCTGATCCAGACTGCATGCGACGGGCCTTTAAGTTTTGCTCTGCTCGTATGCTGAGCTGTGCTAGCTGGAGGGAGGACAGGGCGACTGTGGCCTGCTGCATTCGTTTATGCGGCTATTTTCTCACTCCCTCCATTCCCCTCCGACGCCATCTGTTTGTGCATTAGAAAATGTGGAGGTAAAAAAGAAAAGGCGACATTTTGCCTTTGCAAAACGACCCTGAATCTCACCCTCGGAAACACCAACGCGAATAATAATCGATGTCTAATCGTAACTTGATCTAGGATGTCAGATGAAAGACGAAAATAAATATATGTAAATATATGCACCCAGAGTGCATGTTTTTTTAAGGCCAGTTATACAGAGATCGGTGGGTTTCGCCGGGCAGGCAGTGGGACACCCGGCGTTTCTCGGGTGTTATTCGATCAGTTGCGTTTTCTGCGTCTATGACAATAATGAACAGACTTACCACTCTCCAAAAATCGGGTGTATACGTAGAAAACACTTTGAAAGATGTGAAATGTCGCTTTCTGTTTTGAATTGTTGCTGGTTGTGCTTCTCTGAGCTCGGCAGGAAGGAAGAAGGGAACGAGAAAGAGTGACGTGAACGAATAAACAGTCTGGGCTCCTCCTAGCTGTCACAACTAAACGATGAAGCATGACACAAAATAAACGCGCTTGTGCATCCTCGATTTACTGTCAATATTTGCTTTGCACAAGCAATGAAATGCTTAGACAAAAAATCAGCAGGATTTGAAAGGGTTGAACGAATGAAGACGTGCGTTTTGAAGCGCATGATGTATAGATTTTATTCATAAAGTGTGCATTCAACATCTGTGTTGCAGACATGCGCCTTTGTTTGTGGTCGTTTATAGTAATGATGCAAACAATGTACGTTAGAGGACGCTATTGTTTCACGAGCGTATGCATCTGTATGCAAATCGGGCAGTTTCTTGCACCAACAGAAGAGGGCGCCAGATTGCTGTCTGTACTGAACGACATGCATGAGGTCAGTTGAATGAAAAATGTGGGGTGATTTATTACACACACACACAATACTTTAACATAAATAAAAGGTTAAACAAATATATAAATCTAAACATTATAATAACTCACTACAGACAAATGTGTTATGATATGTACATTATAGTGCCCGAGTAATGCAGTTTGGGTTTTTAACACAATGCAAAAAGGTAAAAGAGTCTGTATCAGCATTCACTGCATGTTGGGAGTAATTGTAGAGTGATGAATTAGTTTCCATGCACTAGCCCAGATTGCATCAAATTTTGGTGCATTTATTTCTCTGTATCTGTTTCCATCCATTTTTCTCTGTGTTTATGAGTTTTCCAGGCCCTGCTGCAGAGATATATCCCTAAATCCTGTTTTTCCTTTACATTTCTGTACGCCTGTAAAAATAAGCTTCTTGAGTTGTTTTCTTTCTGTAAACTGTCTAAATTTGCATGTATTTATTTAATAGAAGCTGCCCTCCAATTATGCAATCCAACATAATACCAGCCAGTACAGTTTTAGGTGTGACAGAGCAACAATAAATAAGAGTTATCGTAAAGGTTAGAAAGTTCATTGAAGATTGTGAATCAAATGCTAAAAGAGTTCAAAAACAGCTAGTAACAACTTTTTTGCTACTAATATATTTAATATTCTGTTTAATCAGTGTGGACATACTTTATATCAATGTAGTCCTGTTCCAATATTGTTTGAGTTATTGCATGGGTACTGAGATTATCTATTTCTTTGTATTGCATCATGTCCCCTCAACATCTGTGACCAGTGTAAACATCAGGCTGGAAACGTGAGCATGTTTGGGATCTGTGTGTTTGACAGAGACTCATCCCATTGGGAGGCACCTGAACGGGTCAGTTAAACTCACATTGTGTTCTGAATACAGAAATTCTGATCCTTTTCTAATAAACAGCTTGCTTTACTAATAACTAGACAGCTTTTATTGAAAGACTGTTCCAGCATCTATATGTCTGTATATACATGTCCTTTATGTGTCCTATATCCTGTTGTATCTAATAATGACCTCCAACTAAATTTGCACATACACGTTTAAACATATATGCATGCATCTATGAACAAACAACACACACACAAACAAACAAACAAACAAACAAGCGGTTATTGCATATTAAGCTCCAACATTTTGTGCTCTTAACATCTGAATGTGAGAAAGCAGCCTTTTTCCTCTGGGTGTGTGTCCACACCCATAGTGGGGTGTGTAGATCCAGTGGGATAGATTAGTTTAAAAGTTTCTGGCCGTAATTCAGTGCTGAGTGAATCATAAAAAGAACATGCACACACACACACTCTCCCACATTCGTCAACACTCCACCCCCTGTACACAATGTGAATGAAGCAGTATTTAGCACTAAGCTGACAGGTCTGTATTAGCCCAGTTCTCATCATACAGAGCAAGCCTCGTGTTTTAGAACAAGACCCTTATTAGTACCAGGCCGGGGAAAACTGAGCAGAACTAATGATGAGAAGTGAGATCTGGAGCAACATTTCATGTCCTGACTGGTCTTTTGTTACTGGTCATTTTCTCTTTTATTTTTAAGATTCTGAGGCTCTTTTACTGTCAAGATGTGCTTTTATGCTAATGTACTAGAGTTTAAGCTAACCTGCTAAACTGCAGTGTTGAGCAAATAAAGGAGAGTTAGAACATTCCCAGCTAACAATTTTAGGATGTAAGAACATTTTGTTTCCATGTTTTTAAAGACCTTCCACTAACTACTTAAAAACAATGTTTTATATATACAGTATATATGATATATAACATCAAAATAAGTTACACTTACTACTAACATTGCTGCAAAAATGTTTTTTTGATACTTTTGAAAGAGTATTTAGAGAACGTTAGCCAACATTCTGAGAACGTTTCATGTTAACTGGGTTGACCTTAAACATCCTGCACAGTTTGTCTTTTTCAAAATCTCCTCTAATACACACACACAGACACACACACACACACACACTCTGTCTCTCCCTCTCTCCATCTTTCTCTAAATCTGATTCCTGGTTTGCTGCTCTGAGAGATGAAGTAATGATTTCTCATTCCCTATGGCTTCTCTTTTAAACAAATGCCTCTTGTTACATCCTTATATGTCTTGCATAAGTCTTGAAGACCATCCAAATTGTTCAAACTCTTTATAACTAAAAAAAACATATGACACAATTGGCTTAAAGTAACATTACTGATATATATGACATGGACTATACACTTCATTCATCATTGTTTTAATATAAAACAACAACCTATTAAGAACCTATAAACTATACCATAAATCTGATATTTTTAAAACATAATTTCTAAGGATTTTTTGCTGTATTATGGTCATCATTAGTCTTTGTGTTTAAAGAATAAACCCTCATGGAGTAATGTAACTGTATTGTACTGTAACAATAGTTCATTTTGACATAATTTCACTTAATTCATCTTATTAAACTATGTAATTTCCTAAGACACAGACTGATACAGTCTAACCCTGTATATGCTTTTGGTGTTCCTGTGGCTCAATGGGAAAAGCATTGCATTAACAACACAAAGGTTTTGGGTTCGATTTGCAGAGAACACGTACTGTAAATTGTACTGTATACCTTGAATGCACTGTGGATAAAAGTGTCTAAAAATGCATAAACATAAATGTCAACATGTCCTTGTTTCAAGAACAAAGGCTACATTTTTGCGTAGTGTTGTAAAAAGACAGTAATTTATAATGTAGAATGAATGCATGGAGGACTTATGGCAGTCCACGCTGGTTCTAGCTGGTCCTCTATGCTGGTTAGGGGCAGTTTATTTATTTATATGGACTGTTGGTCACTCTGACTTAACGTCAGTATTTAATCACCAGTCAAGTCTCTGAGCTTGGGAATGTAATCTGTGTTTACTCAAGATATCTCTCTTCTTTGCCAAAAGTCATCAGTTCGATCACACCATGAACTGAGGGACAACTGCCCTGAGGAAACACTCACAATATGAACTGTCTCAGGTCATATTATAAGTATTAACAATTTTGTGTTACAGTCATTTCCAACAACACAAGTTATGTTGTTTGAATCTGAATTTGAAGAAAATTTGAATCAGGCTTGTGTAACTGTGTGTGTAAGCAAGAGAGAGAGAGAGACAGTCTGTGATCAGCTTTATAGAACTACTCTCTCTCTCTCTCTAGGTGTCCTCTGATACCTCTAATGGAGTTCAGGAGTTACATGTCTGGACTATTTTGGATGTCTGCTCTGTGTCTGCTGGATGCATTTGGTCTCTCAGCTGTTTAAGCTTTTATATGGATGAGCCTATTTATCAATGTTTCATGCGCCAAACCACATTTGATGGATTGTCAGAACTCATCCATCTAACTGTGCATTTGTCTCTCAGCCAGAGAAAGCAAACGTTGAGGATTGGTATAAAACTGCTCACAGCAGCATGGGTATTCTTGAAAGCAGATAAAGTTTATATATTTAGGCACCCACTAATATATGATTCATTGCATTGGGAATTAGAGAAGCAACTCAATTTTAATGTTAAAGGAAGGCCCAGGTATAATAAAGACACAATATCAGCAGCTAAGCACAAGGCATAAGAAGCATCCCAGCTAACATTTTTAGGTTGTAAGAATGTTTCCCTATCATTTATTTCCATTCAGTAATAAAAATCTTATGAAAGTTATAGGAATGTTCAAGACATCCAGTTTTTAAAACATTGTATTAACATTACTGTTTGGTTATAAGTACGTTATTTAAACTTGTTTAATCCTGTAGCATTTTTAAAATGTTTCATTAACAACGTAAGGATAATGTTTTTGATATAAAGATATGCAACATGAAAAAAGTGCTACTAACATTACTGCACAAACGTTTTTGATACATTAGCCAATGTTCTGAGAACGTTCCCTGTTAGCAGGGATACTGGATCAGACCAGTCTTCAGCACGCTAAGCTAAAAAGGTGTGTTGCAATTTTAGACCTGATCCACAGTGTAAGATACAGCATTGTGCGCCACTCTCTTCTCTCGGCTATTCTTTGGTGGACTGAATTGTTGGTTACCTAGGTGACAAGCGAGGGGAGGACAAGGACACTTAGGTTGTATAAAAACATGAAGAAAGCAAAACCTGACACCAGCGCATCCAGGAATCAAACGCTCTCCCTGGATCTTTCTCTTTATAGATAAAACACTGTTTTGTATTTGCTCGATGTTTTCACGGCATGGGTGCTGTTATTTCTGCACAAACAGGGTGAGGTCCGAGAGCTCCATGAATGAATACCAAATGAACAAAGCAACATTTTAACTTTCAGTCTCTAGCTGTGTGTGTAATAACAGATAAGTGAGTGTTTCAAAAGAACATTATTAAGTTAAATAATGGTGGAAACCACTACCGCTGATTAGGGCATAACTTCAAGCAAATACTAACTAAAAGTCACTAACTCTTGACTATAAGTATAACTGCTCATTAGAAGTTTTAGACTCCATTTGACTCCAGTCTTCCGTAACTTTACTACAAGAGATTTCATGGATGCCTGAGCTCAGTACTGGCCCTTGATCTGCTTCTAATTCCCTGTAATTTCCTTTGAGCGCTGTGCTGTGAATTGTTCTCCCCAATTGAAACTGCTATCTACCTTTGGGACGGCAGTTAAACAGAACTAACACTTTCACCTCATCAACCTTTGGTGTTTAGTGTCAGTAGAAAGATATACTACTGAAACCAGAACCCAAATATGGCTGGTTGGCTGGTGCTACTACATTTTAAACAACTAGAAGCAGGCAGCTATTTTTAAAAATAAAGTATACAAAATATTTTTTGGTCTAAAAACATAGTCTCTACTTTTTAGCTCAAATAGGATTTTAAAGGTGCAATCCGTAACTTTCGCCTCTCTACCGCCATCTCTGTTTGAAACATAACATTGCAGGTTACTTTACGTACTTTTTATTACGTATGCTAAAGTCAAATGAAACCAAATGGGCATTTCCTGAAAAAAATGCTCATTTTATAATTCTTTATTATATACGTACAGTTGGGAACTGGAAGAAGATCTTTTTGAACAAAGAAAGAAGATCTTTTTGTACAAGTCTTATACTTGATTAGTAACTTAAGAAACGGATTGCAGCTTTAAACTACAGCGTTGAACAGTTGCAATTCTGTAAAATGCATTTCTGCAGAGTATTTATCGGTGTAGTTCTTAATGCATAACCAAAAATGCAAAATTTGCACGCGTTAACCAGCTAAAGTTGCATTTTAGTCATTTGTGTTGTAAAGTAAGGGAATAAATAAAGGCCCTTTAAATGAAGCACCTCCAGTTTCATGTGTGAATGTGTTAGAGGTGTGGCTCAGCTCAATGGTGTGGAGGAGGAGGAGTAGAGGAGGAGGAGGAGGGTCGAGTCTCAGTGTTGGATACGTAAGCGGAGAAATCAGCGGCTCAGTTTTATATAGTTAACCGGGATTGGGAAAAACACGCTGGAATACAAATGTTATGGCTCATCTGAAACTCCCATCAGCTGCTGTTCACATCGGAGAGGGATGCAATGGCTTTATGCGTTTTAGCGGTAAGTTACATGGATATACAATAAGTTAAAGGGGGCAGTGGTGGTCTACCAAGCGGTACGCTCGAGGATTTGTATTGTTCCCAGAAGATGCAGATCACCTTAAACTGTTGAATGATGCATGCACAAAATGACCTGTTGCAAAACAAAACCTTTACAGTTTACCCCTATAACTGATTTGTGATCAGTATAAGCGAGTTGCAACTAAGGTGTATTAGGATACAGGGTGCGTATGGCGTGTTTGTGGTGGAGGGTGAGGGTTGGGGGTGGTAGGTAGGTGGGTGGGTGGAAATGGGCTCAAATAAACAAGGTGGTGTTGGATTGTCCATGTGTGATCGCAGAGTCATCGCAAAGTAAACCTTGCAAGTACGTGTGAGAGAGAAAGAGGGACAAAGAAATGTAAGTTTTCTTTAATGCATTACTCGAGGAAGGGGATTTTGACTTTAAGTTTGTACAATAATTATTGCATTGATTATAAACGTTAAAGCTGCAATCCGCAACTTTCTCTACCGCCATCTCTGTTTAAAACATACAATTGCATGTGTTTTACGTACTTTTTATTACGTATGTTGAAGTCAAATGGAGACAAGCTGAAATTTTACGGGAAATCGGACCCGACAGCTCAGATTATAAACATTATTGTAAACTTACTGTTGCAAATTGGAGATATTACTACACTGATCTGTTCATTTTCAACCTAAAATATTCAGGGATTGCAGCTTTAACAATGTTATCGTGTCTTCAGACTGATAACATTATTTCAGATGCATTAATAGGACTTTGAGCTTTGTTTACGCTTCAGACCACGTGACTTTTGCATCATCTATCTTCTTTGGGGAAAGTTTGATAAGTTACACATTAACTTTAGTAGCTATATAAAATTAACCATCGCCTTTTAATTAACACTCAATAATAAAACATATTTATGTAATATACCTCTTTAGTACCGATTAAAAAAGTTTGAAAACTTTCCAGCTAACATTTTTAGGGTTTAACGTTTCCCTAACGTTTCCACTGAGTAGCAAAAACGTTGAAAGTGTTGTTTTTTAGACACTGTATAAACGTTTTCGCTTTGTTACACTAAAACTTTTTAATTCTGTAACGTTTTTAAAGCGTTTCTCTAACAATTTAACAATAATGTTTTTGATACATCATATATAACTTAAAATGTTCTAGTAATGTTACTGCATTAACGTTTGTTGATAACTAAGAAGTTTCAGAGAACGTTAGCCAATGTTCTGAGAACATTCCTTTAGCTGTGCTGAGCACACGTTGCTAATACTGTTAATCTCAAACTGAAGCTTGAATGTTGGTATAAAACAGATGAATGGTGTTATTGCTCTCAGTGGTTGAGGAATGAGTGAGGAGTAACATAAAAGCAAACCTTTATTGTTTACTTAAGGTCTGCTCTGTTACAACACCATTGACCATCAGATCAAAGACTATGAAAAACAAGACAATGAACATCTCATTTGTCCCATCAAAGAAGTATTTGATGATTGTGTATTTTAGTAAACATAATGTGTTTTTGTTCGGATCTTTTTGAATCAGCAGGGAGTTGACAAATGATAACTGTGTCCATTTGGCGTATCATTTTGTCAGATGTTCTGACCATGTCTCCCCTCAAGCCAGTGAGGACAGGCAAACATCTGCCGTGTGAACGTGAGCACCAGGCTGTTGCCTGTACAGATGTTCAGTATCTTCTGTTTGTGCTTGCAGACAACCTTGTCAAAAATGTCAGGTTAAGTCCTTGATATTGATGTCTGTATTGAATTTCCTGCCTGGAGGACTTATCATGCAAGAGAGTTATTGAAAAGAAACCACACCAGTGTCATACTGTCTGTTTCCAGTTAGTTTAACAAAAGTTTATTGCATGTACGGTTTATTGAAGGAAAGATTTGCGTTTGACCTCTTTTGAAACCACATAAAATTTGAGTTTGACCTCCGTATCTGCTCCATTTATCTCAAGACACTCTGGTAAGTGTGTTTGTACATTTATCTAATGGTAGCAAAGAATTACTTTTATGAGGGTTATGAAGATTCTTATGTAACAAAGTTTGACAGATGTAACTTTACGATTGTTTACATGATTAAATGTTTACTGCTCTTTGGTCAACTGTTTGTAATATGTAAGAAGAGTGGCCTCGTCTGAGTCTAGTCTAAACTGCAGATTCCACAGTTCAGAGTTTGTCCCCATTCAAGTCAAGCTGAGTTGTAATTTTCTATCACTGCTTTTGATGAAGTGGCCCAAACACAGACAGTGAGCAGTTCTCAAAGTAAAACACTACAGAGTAGAGTAACATTGTTGTTTATAGGTGCTATTTAAGGGGCCATTTGATGTAATGTGTTTGGATTTGGTTTCAGTAATTAATGTGTGATCAGCTGTTTTATTTTCACTCAGTCTTGAATCATTTAAAAAGTCTGTCTTCTAATTCTGATTCTTAGCAAATACACATTAAAGCTGTTTTCTCTACACATGGAAGATTTGCAGTGCTTTGTGTGTGTGTGTGTGTACACTGATTTAAGTATGTAGCTTTGAACAGCTATATGTTTGTATTGTATGTATATGTACTATATCAATAATTATTTTATGCACACACACACACACACACACACACACACTGTTATATCTGAAGCTATGTGGCACAAACTTAAGGCAATAATGGCCCAAATCATTTGCATTTAACAAACTATCTGTTCATTTATTTACTAGAATGAATATCAGGTGTTTAAAAATGTTAAAACCAGTTAACCAGTATTGTAATTCTTGTAATATTATTTATGTTGTGTTTGAGGCTACAGAGACCACACAGCCTTCCTGTTTTCAGGACGTACCTCCTTATAAGCTGATCAGGCCAAAAGGGAGGTGCTGGTCCTTTTCCAAATTCTGTTTGAATAATGTCATGCAGAGGAGGA
>JAZGTK010008602.1:4531-18111 GCA_036877625.1 Ambastaia sidthimunki
CTCTCAGTGGGTGGATCTCTGCAGTGTCTGTGGTGGGCAGTAACACAGCTGTGGGTATCATTATGTTGGTTGTGGCTGCGTTCTTCACCGTCTGCGCTGTGATGTCTGTCATTTTACTCAAAATGGTACGTCACTCTAATTCAACTTTCCATCAGCGTTTGGGCTTCTGTGGGTCCGTCTGTATTTATGTTTGATTATTTTCAGGTTCATTCTCACTATCGCCGCACTGGTGCCAGTTTCCAGAAGGCACAGCAGGAATTTTCTCAGGGCGTCCTCACAAACCGGAACTTCCAGACGGCAGCCGCGAGCGCAGCTTCCACAGCCGCCCAAACTTCCTTCCAGGGAAACTAGATCCACCCAGATCTTCTCCTGAGAGTCTCATCTCCACCGGCCCGGTGGTCCACACACAATCAAAGCCCAGCTCCCGTCTCAAACATCTTCCCGGCTTCACTGGCTTTGGATCTTATTTTGAGCCCGGTTCGGTCTTCCGACTGTAGAGGCACAATTTTTGGGATACATGTTGATCATTTAATTTTTGGGAACTGAAAGTATGAAGTTGAAACATTCATCAGTGTGTTTGTATATATTTGTATGTGCGCAGAAATTGTTCCTCGTAACCTTATTTGAGCTTCATTACGCTGTACAGGAAATTTACAAGAAAATGTTTCTCTGTGAGTCAATTTATAAAGTCAAAGTTTAGGTGCATGTTTGTGACGGAAGGTTTTATGTCGATTGAAAATTTGTTCTAAATGATCTGAAATGACTGTGACTGGATTTGAGCAGCAGTCCTGTGATGTTATTTATAAGAAAGTTTCTGAGGAACATTCCTGATTAGTGCCAAAATGAATGACACACTCCCGGAATTCTGTGGGGAGGAAGTGACCTCGTGTGATTACAGATATCAGCTCTGAATCTTCACAGACGCAGAAATTTAGCATGTCTGTCTTTATTGAGACTGAAGGTTTGCATGGCATAGATTTAATAATGAAGTTAAGGCTTGTTTAGATTCTTGCTTCTGCTTTTATGTGTATAAAATTAAGCTTTAATGCTGTAAAAATCGTAAAACCAATAATAAGAGAAGCTGCAAGTAAAAATGTGCCTTAATTGTTTTTGTAGCTGTTTTAATGAATCTTGGCTTTTGTAACAAGAATATATGTAATAGTTTGCAATGAAAAGTTCAGATTTGTATGTGCAAGAGAGAAAAATTATACAAATAGTTTTGTAATTCAAGAAAGTTTGAGTCCTTTACTGAACATGTTTTTGAACAATAAATGTTTTGATTAACACTTTTGTCTGAGTCATTTTGTTTGTATATTTAAAGTGTCAAAAATCTCATGTTTTTTGGCTGCTGTAAATACAGCAGAAATCTCACAATTCTGTAGTTCACATGAAGACTAAAGCAAAATAAACATTTATGTTTACATACAACATGTATGTGGACTTTATCAGTATAAAGATTTTAGGTATCCCATTTATAAACACTCCTGCTTTGTCTAGTTTGTCTGAAATGTTGTCCTGTGACTATTTACTTTTTAAAGCACAACTATTATGTGTAGATATGAGCTCATAAAAACAATTGCATTAAGAAAACACAATTAAGAAGAAAAGACAAAGAAATGATTTTAGTTTAAAATGCGTCACCAGTCATGTTACATTAAAACTGTACAGGAATAAAACACCAGTGAGGTGACCAATATAAAACCAACATCATTCCACAAGTCTCATAAAATAAATGTATTAATAAACCAGCAACTGTAAAATAATCTTTCATTATCTGAATAAAGTGAGTCGTGTTTTTAATATTGATGCTGTTACGGGTGTAAAAGTGCTTTTGAAATCCAGGCAACAATAAAATACAGAACATATAACTGCTTAAAACCAGCTGTTTATTCTGACATCATTGATACATAAAATAGGTTCATTTTTCACTTGATATCAGCGGTTTCAAATCCTTATAAAAAGTGCAAATGACAGTCAACGGTTTTACTGCCCATCCAACAAGATTCAGTGAATTTTTACTGTTTCTCTGTTTGTTTGTTAATCTCCCGTTACTGAAACACAAACGACTTTCATTACATTCACATTCAAACTGTACATGACCGAGCCCAGCTAACAATTTCAAGCTGTAAGAACGTTTCTGTAAAGTCTACATTAAATAACAAACATGTTATTTTGAATGTTCTGGGAACGTTCCCTGGCAAGTTTGTTCATTCTTATATTTTCTCGTTCATTCTTCGTGAAAGGAGACTCGCTCATAAAACACAACACAGAATAACTTTATCATCATAACTTAAATGGAAAATGTTTACAAAGCAACACGTCTTCATATAAAAAACAAACATGAATACATATAAAAACGTTTTTTTCAGGGAGAGTTTTCAAGGTAACGAAAGCACATAGTTGCAGTTAGTTTTTTTGTCTCGCTCTGAGTGGAAAAGTCACGTGACAGCCGCGAGTGATTTCATCACTTCCTGCGTTTCAGAAGCAGCAAACATCAGTGTGGCTGAACTGAAATGAAGACGGTTCTTCAGAGCAACACGAGTTTTCTTCACTGTCAGATCTGCTGAGACGCACGTTTACACCTTTAATGCTGATCATTTATTTTTCCTCCAGCCTCAGATGAACAGCTCGGCATTTACATGTTTATAACGTAACTTAAAAAAACACTATAATAAAACATTTTTACATACAAATTGCAGTGAAAATAAACACGCAAAATGGCCATATACACTTCAAAAATGTACATATACAAACTAAAAATATTAAGTACGTGAATTCAGTCTCAAAAGAACAATAAAAATAGTTTTTTCTGTGCAGAGCGTCTCTGAGTTAAACAGCATTCAGTTCAATTCTCGTTATTTTGTGTCTTTCTCCGCAAAGATCCGTGTCGGACAGAAATATGATGATGTCATTGATCGCTGGTTTCTGATCCTGGATCAGTACAAATCTTCTGGTTCTTCCTGAGAACAGGCTTGAGCTGGAGATTCAGCTGTGTGTGTTTGTTGTGCTTCAGGCTGTGGTGATGGAGTTGAGGTCCTTCATCAGACCCTCCAGGTGGGCCATTTCCTCCGACAGTTCATCCGTCTCGTACGCCTGCACGCGAGAGAGAGAGAGAGAGAGAGAGAGAGAGATAATGTTACAGCAAAACCTACAGCAGAACAAAACATGAGGAAATTCATGAAGTTTAGAAGTGTGAGATTAAAAGGCATCACATGCAGTAAATCAGTTCAGTTCAAGCTGTTAAAACATTCAAAATCAGACCAACACAAAACAGTTTTAGTTAAAAGAAACACAGGGAAAAAAAACACATTTTTTAAAATAATTTGAAACGCTTGTAAAATAAAAAAATTACAAATAACTGAATTATCTTTAGTGAATATCACAAAACATGTCCTGGTCATATTACCCTCAAAAATCAAAATTAACAAATTATTATTATTTGTGTAACAACAATCGCAAAGTTTTGAATTGTGACATCATCAGGTTGATCATTGGCTGTCGTGTTCCTGACAGGATTAATAATGAAGATTAATACCGGCACACTCACCGTATCTGCCTGTGTCAACATTCTGCTGCTTTCTGATTGGTCAGGTGCACTGGGGACCGTTACTGTCATTGGTGGACGTGCTCGACTCAACGTACCGACAGACGCTGTTTTAACTAAAACATACAAGAGTATAAAATCACCAACAGATATTAGAATTTATGAAAATATGAATTATGGTTTTTAAAGACGATAAATAAAGATGAAACTCACCTGGCAGAGGGGTGCTGGGTAAGGTGGTCTCATAGGTGGGTTGGTTGTGGGCGGAGACGGTGACCGTTGGCACGGCGAAGCTCTTGAGCGGGTGTGTGGGGCGAACGTGGGTCGTCGGCGGGTTTGAGGTAGGAGTGTCGTCCTCCGTGATCACTGCTTCTGTCCTCTGGAGTTCAGCTGTGCTGGTGGGCTGACAGGGGGCAACCGGAGGTTCTGGTATGGAGGGATGGCTCCTCACAGATTCTACAAACACACCAAATATTCACAAATTCAAAGTCAACTCTGCAAATCTTTAAAGATCTCATAAAACTACGGAAGACTTTTGAGCTACTTTTTCATACTTTCATGTGTTTTTTTAGAGCTTGAAAGCTCCAGAACAAAGGGCTGCAGGAACATTCTTCAAAACGTCTTTTGTTTTTCCACTAGAGGGCGCAGTGACTCACCTGCAGAGGAAGACCCATGTAAGAACAGGGTCGGTGTGGCAGGAGTTCTCAGACTAATCTGATGATGAAGGTAACCGCGTGGAGGAAGATGATAATGATGATGATGGTGGTGATGAAGATGGTCAAAGGAATGGATAGGGTGAGCGCTTATCACAGCTGAGAGACACACACACACATGCAGCAAGTGAAATGGATGCTGTGTTTGGCAGTGAAGGTTTGATTTCTGAAAGGATGTTTGTCTTACGCTGGGGTGGCTGGGACTCAAATGGCATCATTATTTTGGGTCTGACTCCTCTGCGGCCGCCGGCCAGAGTCGACACGGTGTCCTCCACTTCATGTCCTGCAACACACACAACATACAACCATTCAGAAAACTGAGTTTCAGTCCTGAGTGCTGATTGGTCAATACAGCATAACGCTAAACAAAATGTGTCAAGTGAATATAAAAATGAGTTGTAAACACACCTCTCCTCTGGTGGGCGGGGTCAGTGGGCGGGTCCTGGGCGGTGCCAGGGATGGGCGTGTCGGTCGTGACCGGGTTGAGTTCTGGTGATTTGTCCATGGGTTTGAGCTCCAGACGCTCGTGGTGGATCCAGAGATCAGGTGGTTTGAGCTCTTTAGAGGAACTCTTGTACTTGTGTGAGCTGGTGTTGGATTTACAGGCCGCACGTTTCCTGAGAGAAAGTGTCATGTACTTGCTGAATAACCGAGTTTTATTTTTAACCATAAAGTCCAGTTCTGAAAGCTTGAATAGATGATGGACTCACTTCTTCTGATGTGAGCTGGATCTGCGTGTGCACAGAACGGCTCCCACCACCACAACAATGATGGTGAAAACACCTACTGACACAATCACCACAATCACCAGAACATGATTCTGATGACTGCCTGTGATCCCCGGCTTATCTGACAGAGACACAGACAGACAGACAGACAGAGAGAGAGAGAGAGAGAGAGAGAGAGAGGGGCAAACTTTACTGTAACTGCATAATAGGACCCTGTCTTGCAAATGTTTGACGTGTGTCTTTTTATTTACCAATGTTGGATCCAATTCCGTGCTCGGGCAGGGTGGGATGTCCGGATTTTACCTGTAGCCCTACAGAATTCAATACATCAGCATCAAACTATCCCATAATGCATCTGAGTAACTTAATGAGGCCAAAATGTTTCATTACCTTGATCGTTTGACATTTTGTCTGATGGTTCAGCTGGAAACAAACAAAATACAGAATGTAAAGCTTTAGAAAAAGCAGCACATGCGGTTTAAGATCAGGACTGGATTCTGTCCAGACCCCCAGTCTGTCCAGACCCCAAAACCCTCAGAAGAGATTGCGGGTTCACCTTTAGGGGTCCGGAACTGCGTGGCGTCAGACATGGGCCCCATTCCTTTTGAGTTTCTGGCCTGGATCTTAAAGTGGTAGACGGTGTCGAGCGTTAGACCCTGAATCTGATGGGTCAGCCGGTTCCCCACCACGGGCTCCACGACCCAATCGTGAACCTGTGCGTTGACATCAGTGCTGTAGTAGATGATGTACCCTGAGAATCAGACACAGAGGTTCTTATTTCACCCGTAGGATCATCCGTCTGACTGTTAGCAGGTCAGTGTTAACGTGGAGCTCATCTTTAAACACTCACCCGTGATTTTGCCGTTGGCCTCGGTGGGCGGCTGCCAGTTTATGTTGATGATTCGTGGATTTGCTTCTTTACTAACTAGTGTCACATCTTTCGGTGCTGAACTGGGAACTACAAACCAAACCAACAACCAACTGGTCAATAAAACCAATCAAACATTCTTACCAAATTAACCAGCAGATTACTGCTGAAAACCTACAGATTGTGCCATTAGTAATAAACATATATTATTACTATTATACAACCAAATTCTTTTGTAATGTGTTGGCTAATATGCTGTAGTTATGTGTAAAGTTTGGTTTATTGGTCATTTTTGTTATATCAGCATCTAAAACAACCGCTTTTGGAAGCAAAAACACACTCAAAATTGATCATCATTGTTGACTCTACAGTCTCATAATAAGACAAACATCTGAGGTTTTGATCTTACTGGACTCAGAGGTGGTCCCGTGAGCCGTCATACTCCACGTGCTGCTTCTGCGACTCCTGGTGAGCATGACGGAGAACTCGTACATCGTGTTGGGTTTCAGTCCGGTCACCGTGTGAAACAGAGACGTGGTGTTTACCGTCTGATGAGAAATAATCCGTTATTTTCATCATGTGACATAAGCTTTCTGCTGTTCTGTTTTAATATCACCTTTAATGCTGCAATCTGTAACTTTATTAGGTTAAAAATTAACAAAAGTAACAGTTGTAACGGTAAGTGTAAAATAATGATTTATAATTTGAGCTGTCGGGTCCAATTTCCCACGAAATGTCAGTTTGACGTCAACAAACATAAACAAAAGTATGTAAAATAACCTGCAGTTTCATGTTTTAAACAGAGGTGGCGACAGAGAGACAAAAGTCAGTAGTAGTGTTGTAAGTGGTGCACTAATATTTCTTTTAAAACACAGTCAGTCCAGCAGTACTGCTTGTGTATCTCATTCAGAGAGTTTACACTAGGGGGCGCTCTATGCCCAATAAAATAAACACTCAGTTTACAATGATAGCAAATAAATAAACGAGATTAAACTTCAGTTTATTTAAATCAACAATATCAAACAGAATTCCCTGCTGACGGCTGATACCTTATACTTGCTGTTGGCAGGAATGTTGGACTTCCATCGGATGGTGTAATATCTGGAGTCCGTGATCTTCTGGTTCTTCGGAAGCGAGTTGTCGGCCCAGCTGACTTTGATGGTGTCGTGGCCGAGGACGGAGGCCTGAACGCCCACCGGGGGCAGCAAGGGTGTGGGGTCGGGTGCTGGGGTGTACGGGTTATTAAAGAGTTCATAAAAATCAAGATCAGGGGCTACAGGGTCTGAGAGCAGCGTCACACGCAGACATGATTCAAACGCAAATCAGATTAAAGAAAGACAATGACCAACATAAAGCAAAATCACAGGGTGAAATAAAAATGGAGGGATTTTTTTTAGGGTTAGACGAGAGAAAACGGGGTGATGAAGAGAGAAAAGAAAAATGAAAGAGATTATTAGATAAACAAGCTCATTTCTAAGAGCACGTTCATTCAGAAACACCGACTGTATTTGTGGGTCACTTGACAGAACAGAATTTTTTCAGATCTGTCAGAAAAGCAGAACTGTGTTTTTGAAGCTACAGCTGTTTCATGACTTTATAACAGAAGAGTGGGAGCTGACATCACAGCGGGGGGCTGCTAACAGCCCCTCCCGCCTGTCGTCTGATGTGGAGACACAGTTTTCCACGCATCACACACACACATGCATCACACATGCATCACACACACACGCATCACACACGCATCACACACACACGCATCACACACGCATCACACACACACGCATCACACACACACACTGATGTGGGAGAGTCACGTGTGTGTTACCCGTCAAAAAATGTATAATTAATCACATTTTTATAGCCAGTCCACACACACACAAAAAGACTTTTCCTCTTGTGTGACTGCGTGTCTTACCGGACTCTTGCCTGGTGGTGGCGCTGTTGTAGATGGGAATCCCATCACCCATGTTGTTAAAGGCCTTTAGGGTGATGACATAATGAGAACTGGCATCTGGAGAGAATAATATTATTAAGCCACACCCCTTTACTGCCCGTACCCTTTTAACACACATTAAACATGTTATAACATGCAGAAAGAAAAGATGACATTAATTCTGATGCTGCAGAAAGAGTCAGAGGTCTGGATTTCTGAATATAAACACACGGACACTCACCGAGGTTTTCGATACTGTAGAATCTCTGCTTATGATCCAGAGTGACCGTGTGGGAATGAGGACTTCCAATGCCGTATCCCATCTTATAACCGCGCACTAAAATCTCCTGGTTATCTGGAGGAGTCCAACTAACCACGATTCTGTTTACTAGCGGACGAACATGTAGAGAACTCGGGACTCCTGGTACCTGAGATTCTGTAACACACACACACACGAGAGAACGTTAGCCAATGTTCTGAGAACGTCCCCAGTTTGTCGCTTAGTGCCGGGGATTTTAAAACTAGGACTGATTTTAAACTTTAAAAAAAAAATTTGCATTCCAGTTTTACTTCATTCACATTTTTGAGATTTTGTCTGCTATGATTAATAGTATGCAAATAAGCGTTAAGCTAATGCAAATGAGTTTTGAGTGAGAGGTCAGCAGTCTCGCAGCTTTCAAACACACAGCGAGCTCACAGCTTGTGAGATTTGTTTTGGCAAGATTCAAAGCAACACTTGTGCGTGTCTTGTTGCACAGACAGGATCGTATTATTAGCAAGAATTCATCTAAGAGGCGCGAGTTAACCTGTTCTGAGTTATAAAGCAATGCTGGTTACTTTCTACAAACCTTACGGATTTAGAGTCATTAAACAAGCTCATTATTTCAAACACGAGTCTGTTTGTGAAGCTAATTCAAGTAGGAAAGGATGAAGCAGAGACATTAGCGCTTCTGAGAGACTGTCAGAAAGCTGTTTTCTATTCAGCAGATGGAAATGAGTTTGAAGAGGGTTTCAGCACACACACACACACACACACACACGGTGTGTTTTGTCTCTCTTACCGTCCAGGTCGTTCTCAAAGGTTTCAGCTGCGATCCAGTCTGTCGCCGGTCCGGATCCGTTTATTGTGGCGGCCGAGACTCTAAACGTGTAGACCTTCCCTTTCTCCAGACCTTCAAAACCACCACCACCAAAAAACCATCAATGTCATGATTTCAACATTTCAGAAACGTATATCAGACACGATGCTTTATGAAAATGATCAGCTACAGTGCAGCATGAGAAACTGTATGTGTACCGTCGATAAGCTGAGACAGTTGTGTGGTCGAGATCTCCACAGAATCGGCCCTCCTGAGTCCTTTCCGATAGCGTAATTTATACCCCATCAGTTCTCCATTCAGAGTGCCCACAGGAGGCGGCTGCCACCGGACCATGATGCTCTGGGGCAAGTAAAACCAAACTCACAGTTAGCACAGAGAAGATGCCACAACGTTAGTAGAACATTCACAAACTGAGTTTTAACCAAGCAGTCAGGAGGTGCTGAGAATATTATACGATCATCTAATGGTATGAAGTTCTTCATGTGAACCTGAGGGCTGCACTGTCTTCAGGCTTCACAATAATGAACAGAAATCAAGAACTCTTCAAGAACATCAGTGCTGATCTAAGATCAGTTTTAACTGCCAGATGCTCAAATGAAATAATCCTGACAGAGCGACAGGAACATCTCACCGTTGAGTTGAGGACCTCCAGCGTGAGGTTCTGCGGAGAGGCACTGGGGACTGAAAAACATGACACATTTATTAGAGAAAACAGAGACCCTCACAGCACTCAATGTTCCCAGAAGACCCCCGAACTCCCGCCGCTGCTAGTGCGACTGAAATAATTAGCTTATCTGCTGAGTCCCGCCTTCAGGAACACTCAACTTGAGAACTTGAGTTTATTTCGGGACGCAGCCGTGGGTGTTTTTTTACACCTTTATTCTGCTAATCTTACGCGCTCGTCTCAAATTAACGTCGGAGGATTGCGCTCACGTCGGGTATGTTAGTAGCTGTCGTAACGGAGCTGTGTTGCTAATGTTAGTCTTCATTACTTTATTTACACTACACTGTTTTCTGTGTGTGATTCCACACTTACATTTATTTTCTTGCAGGCTAAACCAGCGAGAATGTGTTAGCATGCGTTTACACGCTAACAGCGCACGCTGGTTACTGCGAGACGAGGAGACGTGACTGACTCACATCAACACTAACGCGACATGTTTATGAACACAAGATCAAATCACAGACAAATTTGTGGAACGTCTCGTCTTCAAAGTACAGACATTTTTAAGAGCTATTTGAAGTCCAAGTTGAGACAGAGAAAATCAAACAGGCACCAAAGGAAACGAAGGAAAGAGGTTCAAAGAAGGTTTCAAAATCAGGACGGATGGAGCTCACCATCAGACAGCGTTCGGACGCTAACGTCATCTGTGGAAACTCCAGGGCCGTGCTTGTTATACGCCACCACCCGGAAGCTGTACTCCGTAAACTTCCTGAGTCCTGTCAAAGTGTAGGAGAGACCCGTGACGTCTGAGTCCTGCAGAAGATCAGAGCAGAGGCTTACACACAAATCAAGATGTTTATCTTCATCTCAGAAGTAGCATGAGATGTTGATACCATGACTGAATGTTCACCATATTCATATACATTTATATACATACATATACATTTTAAAAGATATCAGGTCCAGGATCTCACCTGCTCTGAGTCCTGGCCTTTCTCAGTGTAGTACAGTTTGTAGGTCTGGATCTCCCCGTTTCCCGTCACTGGTTTCTCCCACGTCAGGGTGACCGAGGTGGACCCAACAGACACGGCCTGCAGACTGGGGGCCGGCCCGGGTACCTGAACTGAGACAGGAAACAGGAAGTAAATGTTTCAGCGCTCTAACGATACACACTGGAGCACAAATCTCATGCCTGCCTAAACGTAAAAAGTTCAGTTTTTTGCTTTTATAAAGTTTTATGAAAAAGAACTAAAAGTAACATGACACAATGTTGCTCTACACTCGAGATTCAAGAACATGTTTGAAAACACAAAGGAGCACTGAAGTCATTTCTTCAGCTGCTTACGTTTCTATCTGAAATTTCTCTTTTCTGTTTGACACTTATTTCTGTTACTTATTCCAGACGTCAGCAGCGCACTGACAGGTTTCAGCCCCCCACAGCTGGATACCTTAAATAACTACAATATCACACAGCAAAAGACGAGAACTCTGGCGGAAACTCTCACATCAAACCTCCACTGAGGAAAGTTCAACACTTCAAACGAGTGAAATGGGATGCGAGGAAAACAGGCTTGTGACCTAGAAAGCCTTCGAAAAATAATGCAGTCGCTTTAATTCAGTTGGTCCAGATTATTCATCTCACACGACACACTAACAAAATCACGTTATTTTACACACACCACAATTAAAGACTCTTAGTCTCACATACACCAAACACACATACACGTGTTATTTAGGAAAGATAGTATGTGTGCTGTATTAAAAGTAATATAAAAGTAAAACTGAAAGTAAAACTCTTTAATAGTTCTAGGAACATTTAAAACGTCCAACCTTAATTCTGTAACGTTTCTAAAACGTTTAAAACATTTTTGATACATGACTGATGTAAAAACACCTACTAACATTACTGCAAGAACGTTTTTGATAACTTTTAGAGAACAGTAGTCAACATTTTTAGAACGTTCCCTGTCAGCTGGGCAGTTGCCTGTATCCACAAAAACATTCCTGACAGGAACTGCCAGGCGACCACCCGGACGTTCACCACACACACAAACACTGAAATTCCAGCCTGGATGCCAACATCTGAACACAGACCTTTACTGTGAAGAAACCTTAAGAAAACTAGTTTTCCCCAGATCAACTACATTCCAGTAAACACACGGGCGGTAGGTTTGGGCTCTGCAAACAAGCTCAGAACCGGGTTGTGTGCTTCTGCGGACGGTACAGAGAGAGTAAACTCAGTCCTTGGCAGATGTCCAGGGCTGGTGGTCAAATGTGCAGTTGAGGTGTTCATGTGTGTGTTGTTTGGACGTGTATAGTAAGTAAGTGTGAGATGGTATTTTACCCTCCGGCTGGGTGGCCACAGTAAGAGGGCTGGAGCCCTCACCCGGGCCGTTGGCGTTAAACGCGACCACCCGAAAGGTGTACTTGGTGTCGGGTACGAGGCTCTGGACGGTGACCTGCGTCTCTCCCGGTCCGCTGGTGTTCTCCACACGTTCCCTGAAAGTTGAACGGAACTGTCAAGCTTAAAATAATTCTTAGGAATTAGTGTGTAAACGGTGACAGAAGGCTGTAAAATAGACGAATGAAGTTACGACCGACCTGTTCGTGCCTTCCAGTCTGTAGAAGACGGAGTAGCTGACGTTTTCTCCGTTCGGCTCGGCAGGAAGTCGCCACGTCAGCTTGATGAAGCGGGTGGACACCAGAGACGCCACAACGTCACGGGGGGCCGAGGGGGCGGGGCCTGAGCGCTCGACCGGGCTGGACGCTACATGGTCAGTAGTGGCATCAGTCAGTGAGGGTTGAGCAGAAGCAAGGGCAACATCTTCAGTAGGTGGGGGGGTGGGGGGGGGTAACAAGGAGGGCAAATGAAAGATAGAGTTTGGGAACGAGAAGAGGGGAGGGTGAGAAAACAAAGAAAAGAAAAACAGAAAAAAAACAAAATAAATGGACGTAAACAAAAGGACAACTACAATGTCTTAAATCATAAAGAAACAGTAAATTTACTATGAAGACAGCAGAAAACGGGGGCTGAACATCAAGCTAAACACAAGATGTTTGGAAACACAATCACTGCAGGTCTGAGATCATTAAAACATTCAGAGCTGTTAAAAACAGTGTTACAGTCTGACATCTGTCCCAGCCATTAAAACACACTGATCCATCCATCTGCCAAAATAACCAGCCTCTCTCTCTATCCATATCTGTCTGTAAAAAACATTAAAGGTGCCACAACATAAAGAGTTAAAGCCACACACACACGTAACACTGAATCCTGCTCAGCCAATCAGCTGCAGGCGTTGATTGGATACAAATGTATGCAAAACTAAACAGAGGCAGCAATTCATTATGCCTGTTAAAGAAGTCTAAATTAAACTTAAGAAGCTGGAATTAAACTGAAAGCAGAGCAAACAAACACAAAAACAACTGAAGTGAATACAACACAATACAAAAGAACGAAACAAAAAACAGAACGAGACACTGGAGTCTTCAGACTCTTCTGCTAAACGATATTAAAACTCTAGCAAACTCTTCGAGCTCTCAGCTTGTGTTCAGGCATCGACCTCGGGTGACGCCTCACTTTCGTTTTTTTGTATTTTTATAATTTGTTTTTTGTAGTTTACTCTGAGACAATAACCGTTTTGTTTTCAAAAAAACTTGCACTTTGAAACCCACTTTAAACCCTAATAAAACGAACCCACCCTAATAAAATGAACCCACCCTAATGAAAAGCTAATCGTACTTTCACTTCTCTGCGTGGGACTCACAGCAGGAGAAAATGTTCGTACTGCCCTTCAAAGAGAAGATCTGAAGACAGGAAATGACATCAAACGCAGAGGGGACCCTGAGATATTATTACTGTTAGATACGATACCAAAAAATCTTATGAAATAAAACAGAATTAATAAAACACACCCGCGGCTGTGGATTTAATCAAAGCGAGACACTTTTGAAGTTATGCACCTTTTCACTTTATATTTCTCAGCCTTTAACAATATATATTAACATTATATATCAATATTCACAGCTA
>JAZGTK010008603.1:0-18109 GCA_036877625.1 Ambastaia sidthimunki
CACTTCTGTAGAGCATTCACACCCTCAATGACTCAACACAAACCAGGCAGGACAACAAACATCACTATGGCAGGAATGTACAAAAAGAGGAAGAGCCAGTCATGCTTCTTGCCTCTAGACTACTGGAGCTACACCCCACTGTCTGTTCTGAGATCAGACACACTAGGCTGTGTGTTAATAAACTGTACTGAAAACAGAGATAAAGCCCAAAGATGGGTGGAGCTAAGAGATGGAATGCAGACAATGCCTTGATGTGGAAGTTTCTTGAAAACTCGGAAAGGGAAAATGTGTTCACCTGACATATTACACCACCTGATCTGTAAAACCACACTCAGTGTTACCTTGGTCTAGATCTCAAAATGTGGGGGGAAGTGAATTTGCCCCCAGGACATAAACCTGGCTGGACTTAGCCTGGATTATGTTCAAGTAATCCTGTAAGAAACTGCACCAAAACTGCTTCAAAGAATCAGTCATGAAAGTAAGTATTTAGTATGCTACCGATACTGTACAGATACAAGGGGATTGAAAACAAACTTGAAACAGATGGCAATTGTACATGATCTATGAGGTCCACTTACATCCCCTGCAAGTTGTTGAAATACTTTGCGAAACTGCCTCTCTTCATCCGTTTCATTTTGACTAGCATATGCCAGAGGTCTTCTGGGAGGTGGCTGGAACAAACAGTACATACTGTGAGAAATGCATTAAACATTTTATTTGCCAAGATAGGAATCAATGAAGCTTTATTCCTTCCAGGATGTGCCAGGATTTTGCCTTACTGGTATGTTGGATAAAAGATTTCTCAAACAACACACTACAATGACTAATAATTAAATACAAACTTACAGGATCAGATGGGACAAACTGGGAGGGGTCGATGTTGCTATGATGAAAAAACACAGTAAAAATGAGTTAAAACTATGAGTGGAAAATATGAATTGCAGACCTGAAATTGATTATATATCTGAAATTTTACACTGGTAAGCGACTCACCCTACAACATCCAGGATGCCTCCAATAATCTTTCTAGCCAAATTCATGTTGAGCTCCCTGGATTAGACACAGATGAAATGATCTACAAAATAAGACAAACATCATCACCTTTTTGGACCATAAAATGCGATTCTTTAAATCCACTGCAACTGATAAACACAAGCAATCACTTATACAGTCAAAGTCAGACATACTTTAGTAACTTCAGTGTTTTGTCGGAAACTGGTTACCATGGCACACATGTCACACTGGATAAACACAAACCATTTCCTACATTATGCTGTTTAGATCACTACCTAAGTTTTTATGTAGTTTATCTAACCAAATCTTCCCTGGTTTGAATTGCAATGCGTGACAGTCATGCCGCTGACTTAGTTTTATTGCAAACAGATAAATAAATAATACAATTACACTTTATGTAGTTTTAGGCCGCCGTGACGCATATATGAAACAAGCAAACGCGTGTATGTGAACTACGAGAACTTACTAGAAGAAAGATGTTGAAGAGATCCACCAAAAACAGAAGAAAGGATGAAGAGATCAACAACTCATGTAAACAGAAAAGTAAAGGCAGTTTTTTAAAGGCAATCCCTTCTTGATGGATCGGGCAGAGCTCCACACCCAGTCCGCTGAGCTGTCAAACTCGGGGTCCTAAAACCTGTTTGTTTCATGACCTGCACTGGCTGAGATGCATTACAATACAACTGCAGCAGCCCATCAAAACACTATCATTTATCATAATGCGTATGTGTCCGTATATTATATCACATATATAATACATTATATCATATGTTATATATGAAATCGAGGGTTATTACAAAACATAGGATAGTATTTTTAACTTTTAACATGTGCAAAACGTGCAAAAGAATACAACATAAAATAACAAACCCTCAGTACTGCTATATAAGCAGATGGGGTGCAATATTTATATAAACAATTAATATGAATATTAATTCTGACTATGCAAAATGTCAATAAAGTAGGCAGAATAGCTTTAATGTTATTTCAGCCATACAGCTTGTAAAGAGTGAAACGAAAGCATCACGACAACACAAGACAACATAAACTGTGGGACTGGGCCTAAATTATATGAAGCAGACTAAATAGTAAGCAGTTAAATAAGCACTAAGAATAGGAGCTAAAACACAGCATAGGACACAGGAAAGGAAGATAAACAGCAGCATACACGCAATTATGCTGTTTGCAAATTACATTATAAAACACATCTACCCTTTTCCTTCCATACTACTGCAGTACATTGCAAGTATTTAAACAAGAACCAAAATTGTCCCCGCCCACCGAGTGACGTCAAACAGGATGTAGCGCCGCATAGGGAAGTGAGCCGCTCGCGCAGAAGTTGTCACGTCAACTGCTTCCTTATAGCAATGGCGACCGTCACGATCGGGTCACTGGTATCAGTTAGAAAAGGGGTTCTGCTAGTCGCCATTCTGTATTTCGTGTTAATTCGACCACTGACTGCGATATCCGAACCGGGCAAATGGATCCTGAACGTGGACAGCGTAAGTACATCACGGGCGCGCGTGACATCAGGCTGAAGTGAAGAATGGTGTCTTGTAGACTCATGACAGCTCATTGTTTTCAAAAGCACAATATTTTTAACAATCTGCGTGTTTCTATGCGTGAAAACTGGCTGATATGACCGTATGTGTCACTCAGCCTTGTAGGCTAACAGAATAGTCTTCAGGCTAAGCTGTAAGGCAATACCTTACTGGTTTTCTGTGTCTTTCCTTAGTATTGTCACTACATAGTGATCTTTACTAAACATGCAGTCACTCATTAGCATTGCAGTAGGCCTGATGCCAGACAACATGTGCAGTCATGTTTCTTATGGTTTGTAACTACAATTTGCAATGCATTTTATGTAAAATGTGTATATGCAGAAATTTGCTTCTGTCATTACATTAATAAATGGCGTGAATTATGTTATGTGTCTTTTAGGAAATGGTAAAGAAGAAAAATAACTACTTCTATTTTCCCAAGACGATGTACAATGGCTCTGTCATTGAGCTAAAGTGTAAGTATTCTTGCTTCGCTTCTTGGTCAATGTTGGATATTTGTAAGAACACTTTTATTGTGTTATCTAATGCATTAGTCTGTATGTCATATTTTAAATGTATGCATGTATGTTTCAGGGCTTGGAGAAAAGTGCACCACTCCTGTAGAACTCAGTATTTCATGGTATTTGCGCAGTTCCCCGTGTCACGATGAAGTATTCGGACTTACTGTAAGTTCACTGATTTGACCGTATCTATTTAAATAGTTTGCGTCTGTTTATAATATTTGTGACGTATGTGTTATTCTGTGCTTCTCTGAACAGGCTGAATTGGCTCAACAGTATTTCGGCAACACACAAGTGCAGAGAGATGAAGGCAATGGCTTCTACATAACCCACAATTACCCTCCAAAAAAGTGCCAACAACACACATCTGGAAATGCGGTACATGAAATCCTCTCTTTATTATAAGTGGTTTACATACCTAGTTATAGGTGAAGGAAAGTTACATTTCTACATTTACAAAACTACATTTTATGATGCTTAGTCACTGTGTTGCTTAATCCTACTTAAAATGTAGAATTTACCCAGCAAGGTTTGGTACTGGATTAAGTTCTTATTTGTTTAGTTAGGTCAGACTTTAAATCCATAAAAGATAGTCTGACTTGATATTGTATTATTCACGTGAATACCAATTTTTGTTCGATGTTTGTTTATCTTGTTTGGTCACCACAGCTTGCAGTAAATAAGCTTGATCAACCATCAAAGCTGACTCCACTGTCTTCGGTGAGTTAACTGCTGTTTAAACTGATTCATCTGACCCAGATTTTGCCAGGATCAGAAATGGGTTTACGTGGTATTCTGTGTACAATTTAAAACAGTTCATGTTGACATAGGAAGTTTTCAGCCTTATGACTGACTGTTTAGCAGACTTTGACTAACAGGTTTTTAACAGGTTTAACTGACAGGATTTTGCTCAGTAGAATAGCCAATACTAAAACAGCAGGTGTTGTTGTTAATTTGACTGGTTTAACCAGCATTCATTAGATCTTGGTCTTTTTATCAGTTGCTTAGAAACAGGCAGGAGGTATAAAACTTTTAAAATCAGGAAGGGGACCCTCAAACTTCTTTAAACACAGAAACTGAAATTAATAATCACAGTTGAAAAAAAGCATTAACTATAAATGAAATTGTTTCAGTTTGAAATGAAACTTCACTCAGGTGAACACAATACCAAAACAATTTGTTATTGTAATTATTTGTTTTTATATTTGTTTGGTTTTTGTTTCAGTCAACCACGGATTCACAAGGCAGACGGAGGAGAGATGCAGCTGAGAAGGTAGAAGAGAAAAAAGATGTTAGTTTAAAAACAGCTACAGTTATTTCACATGCATTAGTGGAACAGATAAATTCTGCTGTATCATTTCTGTTGCTGTATCTTACATTAATTCCCATGTTTTCAATGTTAGCAGGATCCACTCGCCGAAAAAAAAGCACAGAGCCCAGTGAAAAGCAACCAGTCTATGTCATCAGATGCTCTGGTGAGGTTTAAACCACAGAATTATGATTCACAAATGCCAATTAAATGTGGCTCTCTATGACGATATTTTGGTTTGGCAGGGGTCTAGAACAGACAATATAGTGGCCCAGACGTGGGAGGACAGCCCCTATATGTTCATCATCAAAGTTGATGAAACTTCCCCAGCTGCAGAAACTGAATGGAGTATACAGTGTAAGATTCAGCCCCCCATTTAGGCATAAACATGACTAACCATGGTAATTTTTGCCCCTATGGATGTAAGATTAATAAGGATTGTTGCATTTTTTTCAATGACAGTGGAAATCAGGATGCGAGGCCCTCGTGAATACATCTCAGCATCCGAATGGCCATTGATGATTGTGAGTCTGCATTGTTTATTTAATCATTTTTTAATTTTTTAGGATATATTTCTGCAGTTATTTTAACTTGACACATTACATCTGCATTTGTGAATTTGGCAGACACTTTTATTCAAACTTATTCGACTCAATATTCAAGTCATGCTTTTGACCGGTATGTGAGTTCCCTGGGTTTCGAACCCACAACCAACACAATGGTGGACCAGTTGAGCTACATGAATGTGAGACTTTGATCTTTGCAGCCGTGACTGCAATAAATAACAAGCTATTTGTTTGTTTAATCGCTGGGTTTCTGTTTTTGCATTGTTGCATCGGGTAACTCAACCTCCTCACCACCATAAAGTCTCATTTGTCAACAGTTTTGCACCTAATAACTGCATCACAAATCAGATATGTTCTGATTGGCTGTAAGTGCATCATGTGACACTACATTTTCACACACAAATTGCTCTCTGCTGGAAACTTGTCTGATTGTTTCTGGTAGGAATGTTTCATAGGTTCTTGTAGAGTCTTACAAAATCTTCACGTCCCCCTCATTGTGTATTTCAATGACTGTATCCTCAGTTCTACATGGTGATGTGCATCATCTATGTGATTCTGGGAATGCTGTGGCTGGCTCTCTCCGCCTGTTACTGGAGAGACCTGCTGCGGATTCAGTTCTGGATTGGAGGAGTCGTATTCCTGGGAATGCTGGAGAAAGCCGTGTACTACGCAGAGTTCCAGAGTATCCGTTATGACGGCCACTCAGGTAACACAATAAGGTTTTCAAAGAGATAGCAATGGTGTATTGTTAAAACCGGTTTATCAGCCAGTTTTTTTATTTGGAAAAGAACAAATGGCTAAAGTAAACACCAAACTTGAGGCACAACTGAGGCTGTACTTCGACCACCTGACAGTAAATCATCAGCCTATATACAGCATTATCCTGACTAGTTAAAAAAAAAATTGTTTTATCTGAATTTAAATAATTTAAAAGTACAGAGATGACAGGGTGATATGAGAGATTCAAGCAATAATAATATTTTCCTTGTTGTTTGGCTTACGTGTGACAGCTTATGTTGTCATTAATTGCGCTCAGAAGATTTGTTAAGATTACTGTGGTAAATATAGTCATCGTCATGTATTACTGTGTGTGTACAGTCCAGGGTGCTGTGGTTTTTGCCGAGGTGCTCTCGGCTGTGAAAAGGACTCTGGCGCGAGTGCTTGTCATCATTGCTAGTCTTGGATACGGCATAGTCAAGTAAGTTGCTTTAAGCTGTAGTGTCTGGAGCTAGTTGCCTCACACTTGAACAGACTTAAGTAAATTACAATCAAGCCACTTTGGGCAAAATGAATCAGAGATCAATCCACTAAATTTAATCTTGCTCTGATTTTGAATCTGCATTTATCTTCTGTCTTAGGGAAGGGAACACATGCCAAACTAATCTTGAACCTTGCATATTTATTTATGCTTAACCATTTGTATGCTCAATAACTCCTCCGTTTTCACTCCAGACCGAGACTGGGAGCTTTGCTGCACAGGGTTGTGGGAGTGGGACTGCTCTACCTTATCTTCTCCATCATAGAGGGTGTCCTCAGAGTCAACACGGTAAGATCAGCACCACTGATCTTCACGACAGAACATTGAATGGAGATGAAAACTACACTTTGCGACTGATGCACCAGTGCCACGTGTAATATTTCTCTCTCGCAGGAGCATGGCGGTTCAAGCAGGATGCTTTGTGACATTGTTATGGCCCTCATTGATTCTTGTATAGTGTGGTGGATATCCTTTAAGTCAGTCGTCCATTAAGGCGTGTGATACTGCACTTCTCGTTTTGAGCTGGCTCTGCATATAGTGTTGTGTGTAGGGTTTGTTTTACTGTGGATTCAGCAGGAAACGATCTTGAATTGCTCTTCCGTCATTCTTGTGTTGGTGGGTTTAATTTGGGGGTTGATACTGAACATTTTCACATTTTTTTACAGTCTGTTCTCTAGCTCACCTCGCCGGTGGCTTGACGTATAACCGGCTGGACGATGCTTGTGTGTCAGAACTTCTAATGCTGGTGTGTGTGTGAGATGGTGTTGTGATGGTGCTCCTCTTTCCCTTTTTCCTCCCTCTATTTCCCCTCTGCCAGGCTGAAGATGACCTGGTGTTGCTGGCTGCCATCCCATTGGCTGTTCTCGACTCTACCCTCTGCTGGTGGATATCCTACGTTGTTTTCCATTGCTGAGTGTGTATGTGCTTTTCTCTCTCACCGTTTGTGTGGCGGTGACCCCGCGGATATCAAATATCCCTCTTTTCTCCTCTTTCCGCTTGCAACTCGCTGGATTTTCTTTCTTCGGAAAGCCTGAGATCAAAGACACCTAGGGGTGTGAAACTCATCTGCTTTACTGTCAGATCTCTGAAATGGCTTTTGCTGCTCTCATTGGGGATGAACAAAACTCTGTAGCCTATCTGTTTCCTATCCTACATCTGTGGCCTCGTTCTCTGCAAACGTGTTTATGTGTCTGTGATTATTAAACTGCAAAGTGAGGTGGGTCTGCCGTAGCTTGTGTACGAATGTTAGAGAGATACTGATGTCCACTGATGTAGACCTTGACACTCAATCACATCTTCATAAGTCTGGCTCAGACCATGAAGCTTCTTCGACTGAGGAGGAATGTGGTTAAACTTTCGCTGTACCGACATTTCACCAACACACTCATATTTGCTGTCATTGGTGAGTACATGCTTCTGTTGTTACTCTATTGCGTGAAATGTTTTTGGAATAACTGCATGGCGATCAGTGTATTAAAATCCCTCATACTAGTTTTTATTCTTTGGTTTTATATTGTTTTGCTTCAGACTGCCTAACATGCAAACATCCGTGTTGTGCGTCTTTTTGTCATTTATAATTGAAAATGTTTAAGATTAAGCATAAACATTTAACATGTGGTTTTGAAATCTTCAACTGACTTTCAGTTGACTTTCACGATGTCATATTTGCATACTGAATTGTGATTGGTCTATATAAAACATTTGGGTTACATGATTTATTATTGGAACGTGAACTACAATTGGAGCGGCTTAGTCTCTTTGCCTCTTTTCTTATATTCAGGTTTTCAGCTTTTCAAACTATAATTTTACCAAAAACTTCACCACTATATTTTGCTGCCTTGCAAGCATACGTATTCACTAAATGCAAATTTAGTTAAATAAAAAATGTGCCTGTTTTACTCCACATGATTTTCATTATAGAATCACTGATTCTCTTTCAGCCTCTGTTATATTCATTATATGGACAACGAAGACCTTCAAGATATCCAAGTGCCAATCTGTAAGCGTTCCTTATGGAACTTCCATAAATCTCCACAACAAATGTTCCTGTTTAGTTAAACTCAAATGAAGTTTTGCTGACTTCTTTGCCCTCACCTGCTCATACAGGACTGGAGAGAGCTGTGGATAGATGATGCCTTCTGGCGTTTCCTGTTCTCCAGTATCCTTCTAGTCATTATGTTCTTGTGGAGACCATCAGCCAACAACCAGAGGTAACCAGAGGTGGCGCTCTTCACCGCCCCAATGAAACTCATTCAGCTGTTACGTTAAGAATACAGAGACGTTCCTGACTGCTGTTCTTCTGATCTTCTCAGATATGCCTTCAGTCCATTGGTGGATGAGGTTAGCGAGGAAGAAGAGGAAGAACAGCTGATGAATGAAGCCTTCGGTAAGAGTCTTAATTAACAAATGAGCAGTTGTGAGACTAAAGTAGCGCTCGGTATTTAAATACAGAGACATAATTCTGGACCTTTATAAGCTTTCATTCACTCTTTACAAATAGACACACAGGCTCTGCCGAAATGCTGATAAAATATATTGGGATGCATTTGCTAAAACGACCTTTTTTAAGTGTCGGATTAAGTATTTATGTCAACACTGGAAACCTGTCTGTCAAGTGTGCATATCAAGTCTTTGTTTCTCGTGTTTTTCATTGTGTTTAGCCGGTTCTAACCAGTTGTGCTTGAATCTGCAGAGGGCGTGAAAATGAGAGGAATGAAGCCAGAGACCAACGGCAATGCAAAGCCCAATAAAGTGGTAATGAACAGCAACATTTTGCCTATTAAAATGAATGCATTTATATTAGAAATAAGCAACTGTTAACGTCTCTTGTTGTCAGTATCAGATTATCAGATTTGACTCATTATTATAGCAAAATGTGGGCCTGAGGTTTGCAGTGTATTCTCAGACATACTCAGATTTGGGGTGTTGGATGTCTTCAGCTCATGGTAAATTTGCTTTGTGGTCCATCTAGGATGAAGATCTCAAATGGGTTGAGGAGAACATTCCCTCTTCGATGGCTGATGTGTAAGTACAGGGATCGCTTAACCATATAGACTGAATTGGGGTTCACATTTACAGAGTCATGTTCTCACCACAAAGGTTGTGGGTTCGATTCACAGGGAATACACATACTGATGTCTGTTGGTTTTTTATTATTAGTTAATAACTGCTGCATCATTGAAGTAAATTTTTGTCCTTTCTTTTTGCAGAGCTCTGCCTCCGCTCCTGGACTCAGACGAGGTAAGTGTGTAATACTGTGAGCTGCCGGCAGTGGGCGCTTCAGCTCTGCGCTTCAAAAGTGCAGCAGAGTGCGATCAGTCAGTGACGTCACAGTGTTTACCCTCTGTTGTTTTCTTTCTGCTTGGAACAAAAGCAGTGGAGGTTTTGTCTTGCTTTATTATAAGAGCTCACTTAAGCTCACGTTGGACGGGTCCATCTCGCACCCAACCAATATAAACAAACCTCAGATCACACACTACAATTCACGCAGGCTGTTTATAAGCGTTTATGTAACTGTGTTCATTGTTTGATATTTTAGCCATTACGGTTTATCGCACAGCTAGTAACATCTTTTTAGTTCATTGGTGAACGGTGTTTTTGAAGAACTGTGTATCTCCATATGGTTTTGTTACTGATGCAGTATTTATGGTCTTTCTTTTCTTCTTTTTCCTCAGGAGATCATGACTACGAAATTTGAGATGTCCAAAATGGAGTAGGTCTATAAGAGAAGATGTTTGTACTGTATATAAAGTGTATGTCAATGCACAACTCCAGCTGATGAGATTTTCATAAGCAGTCTCTGTAAATATGTGGGAGAGATGAGGGTACAGCACTCCAGGACTTAGTTTTATTTTTAATTGCCTGTTTGTATTTATATTTTCGGAGAATATGGTGTAAAAGTTTCTTAAACATAACTGTAAATTGCCTTTGACTGTTGTATACATATCTAAAGTACAAAATGTGATTAAAACACCATGGTTTGTGCATTGCGCTTTTTCCGTAAGAGGCTTTTGCAGAACAATCCTCTTATTAATCACATAAAGATGGGAAAACACATAAGATAAAGACTCTTCCGTTCGTGTTCTTTAATTCGTCAGTATGCGTTCACAGATTAAGAGTGCCTCACTGACCTGCTGGTATTTTCAGTAAAAGTGGTCATTAAGTGTCATCTTGCTGGCTTGTGGGCTGTTAAGCAGATTGCCTTTCAAGGGATTTTTTATCTAACGTTGGGTTTAAAGCTGTGTGTGTTTGTTATAATCGGCACAAACCTGCTTTTGTGTGCAGTTGTGTACATGACTAAGAGAATTAGGTTAGCAGTGTTGTGACTGTCAACACTGACTAAAACAAAACGCAGAGGTGGCCGTTTTTGCCGGCTGATGTCTAAAACATTTACAGTGAAAATAGTTAAAAGCTTTGCAATGAGGTTCTAAACGTCAGCGTTTAGTTATTGTGGTGATGTGTTCATTATATATAGTGGTAATATGTGACAGTAAACATTATCCATTACTATGATAATTAAATAGCATCAACTTACAATTTTTGTTTCAGGCTACCCAATGCATTAACTGTTGTTAGTGAATTGAACCTTATTGTAAAGTTTTTTTCTTCTCGAACTAGTTAAACTGTTGCCCATAGGATAACTAATGCAATTTGTACAGTTTCCTATTGCATTTTTAATGGTTATGCAAAAACAAAATTCATACTGTTGACTGTTGCTAACATATAAGAGACTTATCGTTTTGACAGCGTACACTGAAGCCTGTAAATCCCATCTGGCTTTTGCTGTTAATAGTTATTGATTTGGCCCATTATGTCTTTTATACAGAGTGGCAGTTTCACCTATTTGCCAATATAGTGTCAATATCCCTGGCCTGTTTTGTCTCTTTATTGTCACATAGTTCTTTATTAACCCTGGCCCTGTATCAAGCTATTGAAAATGCTGCTTGGAAACATGTTGCTAGTCATTGTTTATCTGCCTATTCCGTGCTACTAACCTGATCCCAGAGCGCTAGTGATTATAGCCAACAATGTTTTTGGTGGTCAACGATGGTACAATAACGATCAGTTGAGTATAAATATTAATGGACTGGAGATGAAGTGGGACATTAAATTGCAGTTAAAGCACAACATTGTGAGTAATTGTGATGTCTGTGTAATCCAGTATAAAAAATGCCATAATGTAATGTTTCTATTTTAATGTTTTATATTCCCAAGATGGAAATTACGCACCAAAATGCAGCAGTTTTTGTAGAAGGAGGTATAAGTTCTGTTTATTATTGCATTAGCTGAGTGTGTTGTAAAATTACCCAAAATGCCAAGTTAAATGAATCTGCTATTACTTGATTATTTTGCATTTTGTAAAGTCTGCCGAGAGCAAACAAATGTGCAATTCTGCAAGGAATCACAGAGAACTATTTAATGTTTAATGGAGGTTTATTCATGTACACAAGATAACAGTCTAGAAACAAAAACACATAGATTAGCACACATTCCGTATTCACAATTGGATGGGGCATCTGGCGGGCTGTTATTTCGAATGTGTCTGTATCACATAGATATATCTAGTAAAAGGAAAGCTACAGAATGGCAATTAATATAAAACTAACAGTCTTCGTGATCACAGTACTTCGTGACCACAGAGATTAACATTTCAAAGGAATGTCATTTATGACAATATAAAATCTCACTAGAAGACAGGCAAACATTTACAATGATGGAATGGTAGCAAAGACTGCACTGATTGATGATTCTGAATTATTGCTTTCAAGATTTTTCAAGATCTCTTTTTTTAAACTATGTGGATTGCATCTCTCACCATGGTGAATCGTGGCGTAAACATGTGATTACTCCATATTTTGGGGGGAGGGGGGGCAAAGCTCCTCGCTGAACGAATCCCATGCAGATCTAATCCTCTTTGTGTGGCGTCACACGTTTCCCGCCTTTTTTTCTGGTAAATGATAACAGAAAAGATTCAGTATATTACTATATATTTCTACATGTAACATTTTAAATAAGTAATCATTAACACATTACAGAGGAGCTGTTCAACTGGGCCAGCAAACGCTACACAAGTGCATGTGACAGCATTATATACAAAAGGAGCTTTAATTACTGACAACTTTTCCTCAAGAACGCTTGCTGTTGGTTTCACATTAACACTGAGATGTGCTTTAATGTTTCATTGAATAAATTGTTTCACAAAATACACAGTGTGGTAAATTTCCTATATTGCACTTGTTGTTTTTGTGTTCACTAACCCTAAAATTCACAAGTGTTTAATTGTTTAAAGGGATGGTGGTGTATAGCAATGGCTTTTTGTGTCACACCATAACATTTTTCCACAAATACAAATGAAGGGGCTCAGGATCACCATGTATCAATACAGATATCCCTGATTCAAAGTAACTTCTCTGTGACAGTAACTGACATCAGCATCTGTGTAACCGCTATTTTTTTCAGGTGGAAAACATCTTAGACTACTGTCCAAAAGGTCCTTCTCCTTGGCTAACTGTTCAGTAGCGGAGGACACAACTGTACGAACGATGGAAGCTGCCACCTCATAGAACATCCTCTTCAATGCCTCCTCTTGATCATTTGCATTGGTTGTCGCTGACCCAGAAAGGGGCCCTTCACATTGAGGGGCCCCTTCCCCCCCAGTCTCTAACTCAACACTAGTACCTAGTCCTACTTTAGACTCTGCTTTGTCATTTCCATTTTGCAGGAGACCTCTTGAGTCAATTGGTGCTTCAAACTCACCGCTTTGGGCAACTGCATTGACGGTGTCACACTTCCCATCTTGATTGAGGACCTTTCCATCCTTTGGACAAGTTTTGTCACTAGTGTCTATGCTCTCTTGATTGGTCTCCTCATCCTTCACATCATTCTGGGTAGTTGCTTCATGATTGTGTGCTGTGGTGTCCTCTGACTTTCCATCCAAGCATCCATTCTCACCGTTGGCTTTGGGCTCTGTCTGGCATCCATCCTCTGATGCTGGATCCACTGCTTGAGACTTGTCTAATGGCTGACCAGATGGTGTGCTCTCCTCTCCATCAGAACTTTTGTGCTCGCCTGCCACCTGACCTTCATTATTGCTCTCACTCTGAGCTGCAGTCTGTTCCTCTGATCCAGTCTGTGGGACATCAGTTGCCCCAGTTGCATCATCAAGGCCATCCACATCTTTAGCTTCACTCTCCCCGGTACCATCGCCCTCTTTCTGTGTAGTAGTACTTTCCCCCATGTCCACGCTGGTACTCTTCCCCTTTCGCAGTATGAAGTTCTTTAGAGACACAGCACGGTTGAAGTGTGTTCGTTTTGCCTTGGCTGTCTTGCCCGAGTCTTTACCCCCCTGTGGTTCTTCGGTCTGCTCATGGTCACCCACTGGTTCCTCCTCTGCTTCACCAGTGTCAGTTGCTTTCTTTGACTTGGGAATAACTCGTTTTTTGAAAGAGGTCCAAATCTCATTTGCATGGTGGTCCACAGATTTTGCATGCTGTGCTGTAGCAGTTGCTCCTTTCTCTTCTTCACCCTCAGCATTAGTCTTCTCCTGGGTTTCTATATCGCTGGCAACCTTTTCATCTTCCATACCCTGTTCTCCCTCTGGGGCATTTTCATCTTTTTGATCTGAAGCATCTTTATCCTTAGATTTGTGGATTCCAACAACTGATGGATCTCTCTTCATACCTTGAAATGTCCATGATCTCTTCAGCTTCCACCTTTTTTGCCCAGTTTGTTCTGACTTGGTGGTGGAATCCAATGTCCCAGTGTCACCTGCTCCATCTGCACTGGCTCCTTCTGCCCCCTCAGCATCCTTGGAATCATCTGTGCTTTTCTTGTGACTTTTTTGACCCATAAGTTTCTTAAAAGAGTGCCAACGTTTCATGTGTTTTGTTGTTTGAGCGTTAGGCTTGTCTGGCTCATCTGCAGCCTGGGGCTCTTCTGTTTGGTCTGCTGCAACTGTGCTGGCATCAGCATCCTGCAGCCTGTCTAATGATCTTGACCGAACAGGGGCGGTTTGTTTTAGGTCAGCCCCTGTACCATCTTTCTTTTCTGTGCTTTTGTGTGAGAAAATTTTAGCTACAGGCTTACGGATGAGGTCCCTAACACTAGACTTCTCCCCTTGCTTTGGCTTGGTACCAGCTGCCTTTTGTTCTTGAGAAGCCTCTTCATTTTCTGGTGCTTTTTCGATAGTCTGGCCATCAGCTGCAGCTTCAGTAGCTTCTGCAGGCTGACTAGATGTCTGGTCTTTAGGCTCTGCAGTATCTCCTTGTTCATTGGCATTCAAAGTCTTATCTTGCTCTTCGCCAGTAGTGTCCTCAGGTCCTGTATGCTGCTCCTTTTTTTTCTTACCTCCCATTACTTTTCCAAGCCCACTTTTGTTTAAAAAAGAGTCCCATATTTTCTCAGAGGCCGGCTTGGATTTGCTATCAGCTGGTGGCTCTGTGCTTGGGGTTGGCTCAGTGGTGGACTGTGTTTCCTCATTTGAAGCTGGGGCCGGCTCTGCATTTGTGGTTTCCACCTCAACCTTGGTCTCCACAATGTCTGCTTGGACAGGCTCTGCATTAGCTTCAGTTGCTGCCATATCCAAAAATGAAAACTCTAAATCTCAGGTCTTCCTCACTAAAAAATACTTTCTTGATGTTCTTTATGGAACTAAGTTCATTGATGATCAGCCAACAAATCCGAGAGTTTTTTTATCCAATTTATTTCCATAAGAATGAAGGAATTCTGCATTGTATTCCGTGTAAGAAGTGGAACCTCAACACTAAAAGAAAAGAAGACAATAATTAGTTATAAACTGACTGCATGTATTCTGATTTGAATATGTAGAAATGTATTCTAAACGTGTTTGAAACTGGAAATGTAAATAGTAGTTACAAAGTACAATTTTTTTTATGCATTCAAGTTAAATATGTAACTGATGATCTGATGACAAAAATAAATCTCATACTGCTTTAAATGCTTGACTCCAGTCACCTTGATGAGACTACAGTACAGATGCTCAGTGATTTTATCTACTGGTGAAGCCATTTGATGAGTTTTCTCCTGTCATCCATAAGCAATGCAATTTTTATGGAAAAGCTCTCAGTTAGACACGGAGCTGAACACGTCACCACATCTTACGCTTATCCCATTGCGTAAATGCGCACATACGTGTTTACAGGCAAGGACATGAAAATGGCAAACACAGAAAGCCTTGTACCATTGCCCATATGATGAAATGTCTTATAAATCCCCAACCTCTTCACCCGGGGTCAACTTATCTTTTTTGATTGGTGCTGTTTTTATAGCTACATAGAGGATTCTTTTGTGATTAAAAATATCTTTTGTCAGGCATTCATGATGCTTAAAGCAATTTAATGCTTCATTTGAATGACCTACTTGTGAATTTGAAATCATCGTCTATTTGTTTGACATGCCAGAGGCGAAGCAAATCTGACATAGATAACTTGTTTTTTTTTTTTTTTTCAAGAAACCCCATGACCGCATGTATCGTAAAATAAGTACAGTAGCATAAAAAACAAGAAACAATGTTTTTTTTGCCTAGTGAAAAGCCCGATGGAAACAACATGGCTTAATTGGATTTTACCGTGACTGAGTCTGTTTACCGATGGGGCACAAGACCCCGCTTGCCCATCCGACTGACACTGGAACAATTGAGCCCTGACGGTTTTGTCCCCTCTTTTCACGGACAAAACCCTTGCCCTTTGTTATGCTAAGCCAAAGGAAAGAGATTTGGAGAAGCTGTTTCGATAAAGCCCAAGTGTGCTTCAGTCTTGCTTTGCACAAGTAGAACATAATAATAATGAGAAACGAGGAAAAAGGCAACGCAAACGCCCGAGACAGCAGGTGCCAGGGCTCTCCAAAACCTCATTTGCATTGCTAATGTGTCCCTAACCATATCCTCCATTTTGTAACAACTCGTTGTTATCAACATCGCTTAAGTTGTTTGAATCGCAGGCGTCAATCGCGCAGAAATACGCGGAGAAACGCGCGAGACGGACTTCTTCTGTTGTGTCTGGAAAACATCCCGCACTGTGATGCTCGGTCACTTGTTTTGCATCACCGCTTTAAAAAACCTCACGATGCATTAATCATCGCATCATTTTGTGAATGAAAACATGTTTGGAAAATGAAACCCGTCATCAGTAACGCGTCTATCGCCTTGGAAATTATGAAATCATCATGCAGCGGGAAAACAACAACCCGCGCGCCGCGCACACGCGCGCACCGAGCGTCTATTGTGGCAAACCTCGCTGGTTACATTTTGGAAATCTCAGCAGCATTTTATGAACCCGCATTTCTTTAGAGGCTAAAATGTTGTCATAACTTTAGGGGAAAAGTGTATTTATTGATTGATAGATCTAACAGGATGGGCGCAATCTGGAGCAAATGAACACTTGAGTGCGTCTGATTATAATGTCCAAGAGGCGGTCTGGCGCTTTTGGCGAAGAAGTTGATCGCATGAATGAATGAACTCTTAACAGTTCCTTAAGCAAACCATCAGCAATAGTGAAGCAGATGTCCCTGTTCAAAAACATAAACAAAGCGGTGCAAGCGGGAAACGAATTCATTAAGCCAAATGCATTGCGCCTGCAAAAAGCGCAGTCGCTGAACGCGCGCCTATTGTCCTTTCCATCTAAATCTCTGTATTTCTCACAATACAAGCGGCGACTAAATCCCGTGCAGTACACGAGCACGTACACATTTTTGACAGACAGTGAAAAGCGACCAGATCTAAGGTACAAAATTAAGTTCAGCACAACCACATACTCCACACGGATGCTTTCATTCATAACAAACAGCAAAAATCCATTGTAACTATGGAAAGCGGTTGCCAACCTTGTTTGTCGCGTGTAAATCCGTCCTGTGCTGAAGGTTGTAATCTGCTACAGACTGGAAAAGACACTGAAACTAAATCCCCGCTCGCATCTTCATGCCTTGACCGACGAGAGCTCAGTGTGTGTGTGAGTGTGTGTGTGGAGAGAGAATTGCGCGCACGGGGACGATGAGGGTCGAGCGCGGGTATTAACAGACGCGCAGCTGCGCTCCATCTATCTCACCCCGTTGCCCTTAGCAACCAGGGAGACCACCCCCACCCTGCCACCGCCACCAAACACACCCGCCCCCATCAGGGTTACTGTACGGGGCTGAGATGGTTTCACTTACTTCTGATTAACAGCCACTTCCCTTGATTTGCGTAAACTGTGGTAATACTGTTGCATCACGTCTCTTAAAATCATCTGCGGCAGGTGTAGCCAAAGTTACTTTGTTGCTCCCCAATAAAAGATGTAGCAGGACCCCGTGGTTAAAATGAGACGTTTGCACCGCAAATGAAAATGTGCGCAAACTGACCTCATTATCCGAATCAGATTGCTAGCAAAAAACGCGCTGGTTTCGATGCGACTGTAAGATGACAGAAAAATATGATAATAAGTATCTATACAACTGCATAATATTGCCTAGGGATGAAACGTAGCATTTGGGACAGCCGAGGCCAACATCGTATTTGCCCGTGTCCTTGTTTAAGACATTGGACGAGATTTGCCCCCGGGGCAAAATTGTATGTGCGTTGCACTACAAATGCGTCGCTCGATTTTGAATATTTTATACGATCGAGCATCCGCTAGACAATTCTCTATATTTGTGCTTTAATTCTCTTGTGGAGGATGCATCTGTCTCCGGGCATCGTCGAGCCAGACATGAGCTGTCTGCTTCATGGCGCAACAGAGCGACCACGTTGGAGGATTATGGTGCCGCCAAAGAATCGTCATAAATTCATCCTCATTCAAAGGGGGTGGAGCATAGAGGATTGGTCAAGTAGAGAAAACGACCTATAAATAGAAGCATAACAGCCGATGATGATTTTTACGGGATGTGTAAATGTGTTATGTGTTTGTTGC
>JAZGTK010008604.1:0-18107 GCA_036877625.1 Ambastaia sidthimunki
AGGACAGAGGCGCATAAATTATCCGATGTTTTCACGGATGACGAATCTGACTCGACGTTGTTATTAAAAACGGCACCGAAGATCCCCGCGTCAAGCACACAGAAACACCGGAGCATTTAGTTGCCGAGTGGGATGCAACACAAATAAAATGGAGACGGATGTACTGTTGCATATGATAAATGCGTGAATCCATGGAAGCTTTTGTCGTCGAAATAAAGCGGACGTGTGCAGGCTCACGGTGATCTATCAACAGAGGTCTAGACAAAAAGCTCGCCTTCTGATCGACGCTGTTTTATAATTTAAGCGAAAAGCTATATGGACACAATCGCTGTGCGCCGTTTCATTACAAAGCAGGTGCTGTCAGGATATGCAGTTATATAAATAACGTGAGCTAGTTTGCGACGAGGAATACTGATTAAAATCCTTGTTTCCTTGGATTAAAATCCTTGTTAGTGCATGTCCAACACTTGCAGTCAACATCTTTACTTACAAATCTTCATAACTTGCTAATGAAATGGAGATAACGGATTCCTGACAGGACCACAAGCCAATCCAAAGTGCCAAAATTAAGGTCTGATGGTCTGGAATAGATGGTGGAATAAAAGCAGCTGACTTTTGGAGGCGTCGACCGTATAAACCTTTATTTGAATCGCCATTACAGCACCACGGACAGTGACCATGAACAGGTTACGCAGAAAAGCGTGTGTGGCTTTTGTTTTGTTCACGCTCTTCATTTTTGGCACTATGATGGGCCTGCGAACGCTTAAACCTACCGATGGTTTCTCTGATCTGGCTCCTGGAATGGAGTTAATGCCTTTAGTTGGAGAAAGACTAGACCAGAGACCGAATAATGTCGCTGAATCAGCTGGTCAAACTGGTATTAGGAGTGACACAAAGATAGTGTTCTCCAACTCTGGTCCTGACCACAGCATATTCTATGACATCCACATCTTCTATTATTTATGGTATGGCTCGCCACAGATGGACGACAATTATATACACTGGGACCATGTACTGGTGCCACACTGGGATCCTAAAATAGCTGCCAGTCACCCTAAAGGGCGACACAATCCTCCAGAAGACATTGCGTCCAGTTATTACCCTGAACTGGGACCCTACAGCTCCAGGCATCCGGATGTCATTGAGTCCCACATGGCACAAATAGAAGCTGCCGCTGCAGGTTTTACAACCCACATACAATTTTCATTTCATTTATCACAGTTTCGCATTTTTTATTGTTTTTCTAAAATAATGTAGAAAGTATTTTCACATTTCCACATTGTAGACAATGTATCAGAATTATAACAGATGTATTTTAGGTCATTAAAAGAGGCTTGTGCTATAATTTTCAAAGCTATTCATTTGGACTTGTGATGGCAGGTGTAGTTGTGCTGTCCTGGTACCCTCCTGGTGTGGCAGATGAACATGGCAAACCTTCTGAGGATATTGTGCCTGCTGTTATGGATGCTGCACATAGACACAGTATCAAGGTAACTGGTGAGAGATTCATTAAACCTTTCTGTTTACCTAAACACTTTGATTATGAGATGTTATGCTTATGAACTTAGTGAGCTCTGCTTATACTGTAAATATTTCACTTTACTTGGTTGATCTAATGAATGACAATTTAGTGATCATAAACTGGTGTACGTTGAAGTACATTATTTCAAAAAAAGAAACTTATCAGATTTAAAATAACTTGCTCTGTGTGTGAAAAGTGTTTCCTATTACTTCACATATGTTCAAAAAAAATATTTGAGCATTTTCAACAGTAAAAGTTTGACTCAGGTCAAGTATCCGACAGTTCTGGTGGTTTTGTTCTGACAGTACACAGTTGTTTGTGATATTGTGATACTGAACTGAATTATGTGATTTCCTACATTTGCTAGTGGTTGGAGTGGTTGAGTAAGACACATGGTCTGTAAGTGTATTCACCTTTTGATTATAGGCTTGCTGTCTCTTAGGCTGCGTTTACACTGTAATGCTTAGTGCACAGATCTGCCTAAGCATTACATTGTCCTGCCTGTTTACATTTATGTAAGACTCTGCTCGTATCCAGCATCCGTATTAAAATTAATCTCAGGGCTGCACTGACTTGCATCCATGTCTAAACATTTGCCATGTGCAACAGGTGCAGAATGATTATGAGTAATGCAATTTATCACAGAACGATGAAGTCATTATTAGTGAAAATTGGATATAGGCATTACACATGGGTTAGATGTCCACAAATCGTAATTGTATCTGCTTTAAACCCACATTTGGAAGTGGCTCAGATCAAATACATAAGAGTGGATCTGGTGCAGTTTTTGGTGTTTACACATTTGCAACAAAATTTGGTCATATGCGAGGAAAATAATCAGGTTTTCTTGTTTCAGTGTAAATGCAGACTTAGATTCAGAGTTCTTCCCATAAAGGTTTTCTGTGATTGTATTGACTAGGTCTTGACCTCAGTTCAGTAAAGAGAATATCCAATGCCAAATAAATATCCAAATAAATAACTTATTTAAAACATTTATTACATTTACTATTTGGTAGACACTTTTATCCAAAGTGACTTACAATGCATTCAAGGTATGGGTATATATAAACTTTTGCACTGCTATCGCAATGTGATACCAATTGAGCTACAGGAACACATGTTATATTTTGCTGATATGTTTTGTTGTTGTATATTGAGTTTTTTATTCTATGCCTGGAATTGGCCATGGTGGTTGTATAATTATTTTGTACATATTCTGAAATGTTGCTAAATTCTAAGTTGCTAAATATATATTTTGGTGCACCCTCTGGCACAACATTTCAAAGCTAAACCATCCTACCTGAGGTCACCGTGTCACATATGAACATCTGAGTGGATTTGCTGTTATCAGTAGTAACTGTGTAGTTGCTGGACAGGGCCTGATTGCATGAAAACCCTTAAATAAAAAAAACCCTTAATTATAAAGTTAAGGGTACCCTTAGTGAAACGTGGGTTGCAAGAAGTGTCTTAAGGCTGTCACTAAATATTTACTCTCAGTTGCTTAAGTTTTTGCTTAAGTTCTGTTATGCATTGCTACAAAGTCCTTAATAACAGTTTCACCTTTCATAAATTAAGGGCCCAACACCACAGCTCCCTTAAGCCTCAAACACAATGCTGATTTTATGTTAACTGAAGAGGAATACCGAGCACATTTTCAGAGATCAAAATAAAATATTTGTTAAATTGTATCAAACCATGCCTGTGACTTTTATGTTATAGTATATACAGGCAGTCAAGTGAATCAGTTTAGCTTAAATGTAACACCAGTTTTCCCTGATTCCTTTTTATGTTTATTTTTAGTGTAACAACATCAATAATCTATGCTAATACTATGGAAGTGCACTATTTAGGGTGCAAATATCAGTTTAACGAAATAAAAACAGTGACAGCGATTCATTTATGTTCCCATTATTAGTGTAAATGTTTATTGTAGTATTTGTGATCATTTGGATGTTTGTGATATGAAACACACAGTACAATGTGTTTATAAAGACCGTTTGATGTGCGTGTGAAAGCCGCTTATTTAGAGTGTTTTCTCGAATCATGTGATCATACATCTCAGTGAGAATTGTTTTGTTTACTGTGGGTGATTTTGTAACTATAGCAACTGCTTTTCTGTTGCTGTGTTTTGACAGAAACATGAAATTATTAATATAATTATCATGAAATTATTAATATAAACATTTTTAAGGGTGACTATTAAGACATTTGTTGCAATGCTCTTAAAGAAATCCCTTATCTCAGGGATATCTCCTTTTAGGGGCTTTCATGCAACCGGGCCCAGATTTCTTATGATGATGTAATTGATGAGTTTGCATCAAAGAGTGCAAGAAAGTTTAGGGTTCAGGGAAGTTAAGTCTTTATTGTTTAGTTTAAAACTAAACTTTATAAGTTTAGTTTTAAATGTGTAACCTTTTTTCTCTTTCAGAACACAAAAAGAGATAATTTAGATAAAGTTGTGCTGTAGATGCTGTGCATGATCTCTGTATATTTTATTCTCTGTCTTTATTCTCTATCTTTAAGTATTTATTCTTCACAACCTTTAATCGTTTACAGGTTGCATTTCACCTGCAGCCCTACAAAGGCCGGACAGAAGTCAGTGTGCATGACAACATCAAATATATTATTGACAAGTAGGTTCCATCTCCTCATATCTGTGTCCACAAAAAAGTCCTGCCTGCTAACCTGAACCTGTAGCCCTTTTACATTTTACAGAGCTGACTTGCTTTGAACTCAGGAGATCAGACTGAAATCCAGCCAGGCCAACAGAGAAGGAGAGTGATGTTTCAAAAATAGTGCTCTTATTTTCCAATAATCATTGATGATGTACAGTATAACATGAGCTGAAGGTATCAAACACACTCAGTGTGGAGGTTCAAAGAAACAATTATTCTCCATGTTGATCCACTAGAACAAACACTTCACAGTAACGTGAGTTTTTTGTGAGTACATCTTATAATTATTCATTAAAATTATGACGCCTTGAAGCGAGAACGTGAGACATTATGTAAAGCTGAGAGAAGTGGCATGTATGTTTACGTGACCAGAGTATCAATACAAATGACTGTGCCGCACCCTGTGATTCAGTCCTCAGTTTTAATACAAGGGTACAGTGCAAAAAGCAAAAACATTTTTATGTTATTTCACAATTTTATTTTTACCAAAGTTAGGTTACATTGCAATACAATGTAATACATGTACCAGATACCACGTAAACATGTAAACCTTTACAGAAACAACAGGGATCTTGGACTTGACACCTATCAGTATGACAGTATACATGTAGCAGTATTCAATTCAGAATGTATTATGCAAAATGGAAATGCAGTTTGTAAAATGGCAGTGTATTTCTGTATTTAAAGTTTCCTTTTACCATACCATATGTGTCAGGTATCACACAGAGATCCAACTGCAGGTACACAGTTTATTAGATGAACAAAGCAAAACAGAAAGGTCAAGATAACAACAAAAAATGGAGGGCGCAGGAGACGATCCGGCACAGGCGCTGGCACAGCTGGCAGCGGAAGATCCGGGAGGGTGAGAGGTAGGGCAGGAGAGCAGCTGAGCAGGGACGGGCTGAAGGGGAAGTGGGAGATCCGGCAGCATTGCGGAGAGCGTAACTGTAACAAAAAATAATAAAACAGAGCAGCAAACAAAGGAGACCCCTCCCCCCCTGAGCACCACCAGGTGCACCAGTGGCAGCGGCATCCAGGCGATGGCGGTAGTCCTCGATCAACGAGTGGTCCAAGATGTCCCGGGACATGAGGAGCAAGCCAACACAAACTGTCTGACATCGGACCCCATGGAGGGCCACCAGAATCGCTGGCAGATGGCAGCCAGTGACCTCCAAACACCTGGATGGCAAACCAACTTGGAGGCATGACCCCACCGGAGGACTTCAGGGCGCAGCCGGCACGAACAACCGACCCTCAGGACACCCCTCTGGAACTTCAGCCCCTCGCCCGGCCAGTCTCACTCGTCGCTCGATCCCCCACGAGAGCGACCCCACCACCACACCTCGTTGAGATGGCCGGTGCCATCTTCCCAAGGGACTCAAACATCAGGTTTGACGTTCTTAGCACCTGGCCGGAACGAGAGGGTGAAATTGAAAGGCCCGAAGAAGAGTGCTCATCGGGCCTGGCGTGAGCTCAACCGCTTGACTGAACGGATGTATTCCAGGTTTTTATGATCTGTCCAGACCAAGAAGGGCTGCACTGACCGCTTCAGCCAATGGTGCCGCTTCTCCAGAGCGAGCTTCACCGCCAACAACTCCCGGTTGCCAATGTCGTAGTTTCGTTCTGCCGGGCACAGTCGATGGGAGAAATAGGCACAGGGATGCACTCTCCCATCACTCTCTGAACGCTGAGACAAGATCGCTTCAACTCTGACGTTGGATGTGCCAACCTCAACGATGAACTGCCACTCGGAATCTGGAAAACACAGCACAGGAGCAGAGATGAAACAGGACTTGAGATCATAAAAGGCCTCCTGAGCCTGAGAATCCCACTGAAACTGACTTCTGGTGGAGGTGAGCGCCATGAGCGGTGCAGCTACCAAGCCAAAGTTCCTGATAAAACGCAGGTAGAAATTGCCGAACCCCAGAAACTGCTGCAATGCTTTGGAGGAGTCGGGAACAGGCCACTCGGCCATAGCCTTGACCTTGGAGGGACCAGCCTTGACCCCTCGAGCAGAAATAATGTGCCCCAGGAACGAGATAGATTTGGCATAGAATTTGCACTTGACATAAACGTGGTGTGCCAAAAGCTGTTGTAGGACTCTCCTGACGTGAACCTGGAGAGAGGGGAAAAAATCAGAATGTCACCCAGGTATACGAAAAATGAACTTGTTTACCATGTCTCTCAGAACATCATTAATGAGAGCCTGGAAGACAGCAGGTGCGTTCATGAGACAGAACGGCAGGAATCTGTATTCAAAGTGCCCCATGGGAGTGTTAAATGCTGTCTTCCACTCAACCCCCTATGGGATGCGAATGAGATGATAGGCATTGCGGAGGTCTAGCTTGGTGAAGACCTGAAGGCTGACAACATGAGCGGCAAGGGATACCGATTCTTGACAGTAATGTCGTTTAGGCCCTGATAGTCGATGCAAGGTCGCAGGGAACCGTCCTTCTTCTGGACAAAGAAAAACCCGGTGCCAGCGGGAGATGAGGTGGGGTGGATGAGGCCGGCCTTTAATGTTTTGCTAATATACTTGTCCATAGCCTCTCTTTCTGGACCAGACAGGGAATACAAGCGGCCCCGGTGCGGAGAAGTGCCTGGGAGGAGATCTATGGCGCAATCGTAGTGCAGGTGAGGTGGTAGAGACATGGCCCGGGACTTGCTGAAGACCAACTGGAGATCTTGGTACTCCACCGGAACCCCGGAAAGATCAGCTGCCTCAACCTGAAACACATGGGAAACAGAAACATGACAGGAGGCAGCACCCAGGCAAGACACAAGAAAAGACGGACTCCAGGCCAATACAGAACGTCCCACCCAATCATAATGGTGGCGAGGGGTTGGTCAGCCAGAGACCAGGCGGGTAGGGGCTCGGAGAGCGGGACGGCTGGAATGCCCCATCTAGCGGCGAACTGGCCGTCAATGAAGTTCCCCTCTTCCCCGGAGTCCACCAATCCCTGTGCCGTAGTCAATGAGCCCTGAAACAAAATAAAACAATCAAAGAAAAGAAGACTGGTGAGAGGTCTTAGAAGTGTTGCCCATTAGGACTCTCCGTGCTACTGTTGGGCTCTGTCTTTTACTTGGAGACAGAGCACAATGTCCCGGCCTCCCGCAGTACAGACAAAGGCCCCAAGCCAAGCGTTCTTGTCTCTGTTGGGGAGTCAACTTTAGTCTCCCCAGCTGCATGGGCTTGGGGTTGTTGGGAGGAGACTCCGCTCAAGGGGGCAGAAAGGTCTTAACTTGGGCCCCCTCCAACATCCAGGATGGGCGAGCTGCCTGCCGTTGACGCCAACGAGAGATCCGGGTCTCCACCCGAAGGGCCAGGTCGACAGCGGCCTTGAGGTCCTTGGCCGGCTCGCAGATGGCAATCTCATCGTGGATGTCATCCTCCAGGCCGTCCATGAACAGAGTGCAGAGTGCCTTCTCATTCCAGCTGCAGGAGGCCGTCAAGGTCTGAAACTCGATGGCGTAATCCGTGATCGAGCGGCGCTCCTGTGACAACTGCATCAGCTTAGACGCTGCTTCATCACCCCAGGCTAAACGGTCGAACAACTCGATCATCTCCTGCCTGAACGTCTTGAATGAGGTGCAGCATGCGCCCCCAGAGTCCCAGATGGCTGTCCCCCACTTGCTAGCTCTCCCAGTGAGCAGTGTCATGATGTAGGCAATCTTGGTCTCCTCTAGGGTGAAGCACTGGGGCTGCAGGACAAAGACGAGGAAACACTGGAAGAGGAAGGCCCGGCACGAATTGGGATCGCCATCATAGGAAGGAGGGTTGTTGACATGGGGTTTCGGCCCGCTCCCAGACGGGGCGCAAGTGGAGGAATCGACTGTTCGGCCTGCCGCAGATCCCGCGGCAGTTCGTCGATCCAGACGCAGAGCTCGGCCATGTCGGTGGAGAGTCGCTCCAACTCCTAGGAGGTGGCAATGAATTGGGGAGTATGTTGTCCAAGGAGCACCTCATGTTTGGCCCGCGCCAAACGGACTGGATCGGTACCTGCTGGATCCATAGCTGGTCAGTTCGTTCTGTCACAGAGATCCAGCTGCAGGTACACAGTTTATTAGATGAACAAAGCAAAACAGAAAGGTCAAGATAAAAAACAAAAACTGGAGTGCGTAGGAGACGATCCGGCACAGGTGCTGGCACAGCTGGCAGCGGGAGATCCAGGAGGATGAGAGGCAGGGCAGGAGAGCAGCTGAGCAGGGACGGGCTGAAGGGGAAGCAGGAGATCCGGCAGCAACACGGAGAGCGTAACTGTAACAAAAAATAATAAAACAGAGCAGCAAACAAAAGGAGACAGACAGCCTGAAATCTTGATGGTCATCAAGACATCTCCAAATCTTGGTGGTCTTCATGGACATTGCCACAGAAAGACACCACTCCTTACCCAGAGACATTGGGATGCGCGCCTGGCCTTTGGAACTTCTGGTCATCCATCCTCTAGTCAGGTAAGACTAAACAGGAGCTTCTTGGACATATGAATGTTGCATATATTTGGCGTAAGAAAGGAGAAGCTTCAATCCCAAGGATACCATCCCAACAGTCAAGCACGGTGGTGGTCACATCATGCTATAGGCATGCTTCTCTGCCAGTGGTACAGGGAACCTTTTTAAGATAGATGATATCATGAAAAAGGAGGACTATCTTAAGATTCTTGATGAAAACTGGTGGCGTCAGCACACAAGTTCAACCTGCCAGACAATTGGACCAACCAGCAGGATAATGACCCGAAGCATACGGTGCGAGTGGTCAAGCAATGGTTCAAGGACAACAACATAAATGTTCTGGAATGGCCAAGTCAGAGCCCTGACCTGTTAAGTTGAAGATCCGGGTCAGGGCTAGGATGCCTTCTAATCTCCAACAACTGGAGGCTTTTGCTAAGGAAGAGTAGGGAAACATTCCACAGCAGACCTGTAGAAATCTTGTGGAGACCTACAAGAAGTGTTTGCAGGCCGTCATTAGGAACAAAGGCTTTTCTATTGATTATTGAAACATTGTAATATAAAGACTATGAATAATTCTGAACATGGTGATTTTTGAATATGTGTCAATAGAACCCCATGACATGTCATATTTCTTGAAATATCACGTTGTTATTTTCTCAGTTGTTTGTCACGTATGAAATATATGAAAGTATTATAAAACTCATTTGTCACAGGAGACAGCTCAAAAACACTGTAAAAATACATTTTACATTTATTCATTTGGCAGACACTTTTATCCAAAGCTACTTACAGTGAATTCAAGGTATACATTTTTATCAGTACTTGTGTTCCTTGGGATCGAACCCACAACCTTTGCGCTGCTAACGCAATGCTCTACCAGTTGAGATACAGGAACCAAAAGGGTATGAATAATTTTGAGCACAACTGTAATAATTTAAATGTTATTTTTCTTAAATTTAATTGAAAAGACACTTGATATTGTATTTTCATGAAATACCCATGTTGAATGTAGCCAAATTCAATCACTGACCTGCCCTGTCAGTCATGACTTCAAGGCAGGGCTAGCGTCTCATTACGTGTGCTGGAAACATGGCAGCGGGAGAGATCAGTGTTTATAATTATTGTGTATATTTTGCATTTTCATTTTATATAATGTGATAACGTGATATGATATATACAATATTGTGCAAAAGGCACATTTAATTCTATCTATACATTATATACATATTAGCATGTAATCTGTCCATGTTTTTGAGATTTGTTGCTGCCATATTCAGTATATATATATATAATAGCTCTAAAATGGTTTCTGAGCTTAATATACTTATCTCTTCTGAAATTTGTTGACAGATACGGGAAACACGGGGCTTTCTACAGGTTCAAGTCCAACAGTGGGAAGGTTCTTCCACTCTTCTATGTGTACGACTCTTACCTGACCCCACCTAAGGCTTGGGCTGAGCTGCTAACTGCGCGAGGCTCTCACAGTCTCAGAGGAACTCCTTACGATAGCATCTTTATCGCCCTCATTGTAGAAGAGCGTCATAAAAACGACATACTTTCTGGAGGATTTGATGGCATGTACACTTACTTCGCTTCCAACGGTTTTTCCTTTGGATCTTCTCACCAGAACTGGAAAGCAATCAAAGCTTTCTGCGACAAGAACAACTTACTGTTTGTGCCTAGCGCTGGGCCTGGTTATATTGATACTGCCGTTCGTCCCTGGAACAATCACAATACACGCAACAGAGTGAATGGAAGATATTATGAGACATCTTTGCAGGCAGCGATGTCTGTTAGGCCTGATGTCATCACAATAACGTCATTTAATGAGTGGCATGAGGGGACTCAGATTGAAAGGGCCGTGCCTAAGAAAACTGTGGCCCGTCTGTATTTGGACTACAAACCCCATCAGCCAGACCACTACTTGGAACTTACCAGGAAGTGGGCTGAGCATTTCAGTAAAGAGAAGGAGCAGTGGCTAATGTGATTTGATCTTATTACTCCTCTACATTGTTGAGGTCTAAATTTAGATTTTTATCATGCTGTCATTATCAATTACCACCCTCCAGTTTATTCTTGTTTTTTAAAGGCAGCTAGTTGACAAAGACAAGCAACATTTTCTTCTCACTTGATTATTTATCTACTTTAAATTTTCTTGCTAGCATATATTTAAAGGAATAGTTCACCCAAAAGTGAAAATTATTACATAGAGAAAAAATTAAAAAAAATGAATGGTGACTGAGGCTATCAAGCTGCAAAAAATTAAAATGTTATTTAACACTCAAGATTTCCTGATGCCGTAGCTACTTCCATATACTCATACTTGATCATACCTGATCGGTCACATAACACATCCGAACCAGTGATACTGGACAGCATATTGACACAACGTGCCATATCTCTGGTCATGAAAGAAAGTGTTCCTTACATACTGCTGTAAAGTTGAATGTAGTCACATGGACTATTTACATGGTCCCCACTCACTATCACTTCATGGAAGAACAGCGTGAACATTCTTCAAAACATCTCATTGTGTTCCACAAAATCAAAACGATGCAAACAAGTAAATGATTAAAGAACTTTAATTCTTGGTTAAACTAACCCATCAAGAATTAAATCTGTGAATTTGAGTTTTCAGGGTTTAAATTTTATTAGATGACATGAAAATGTTCTTGTGGTTGGTGGTGATGGATATGGTTTGTTTGTTTGGAAAAAGAGTGGATTATTAAGTACTGTAAGTCGTGTTGAAAAATATGCATAATGTAATATGCGTTTAATAAAATAACACATTGAAGTATTTGCATAATGATTTCCTTTCTTCCTTTCTCTCAACACCCTTGTAAGCAGGTAGGTGTGAATGTCTGAAAGCTTTGATAGGGGCTTTTATCATATTTTATGTCTCCATTTCATCTCAAAGTGTCTTCAGCTAGTTTTCTGATTAAAGGATATCCCTAATTTTGTTCTTCCTGACTGTGGGAAAAAGAGGGTCCATGTGCTGACACCTCTAAAGTTAAAACAAAAAGAGAATCACACTATAACACATAATTATACAGGTGGGTAGCATGGGGAAACCAGCAGGGAGCAGCTGTTTGCCTCTGGTTCCAGAATGGTTGGTGGCGATGACAAAAGGTTATAAAAAAGGTGCTATCTTCTGAATCTTTTTTCCATCTGCCCATTTGACTGGGAATGATAAACTGAGGAGAGGCACACCCAGGAGAAAAAAGGCTTTCTATAACTGAAAGATGAATTACGGACCCCCGTAATTCATGACATGATTCAAAAGTGCTGTCTCTAGGACAATGGGAAGATTCTTCAGGGAGAGCAACTGACATAATTTACAGAAACAATCAATGATTACTAGGATGGACGTTATCAGGGCAAAGTCAGAGCAACCTCGGAATAACCTTTGAAATGCCTTAACTATTTAGAATTATTAAAGAAAGTAAATTGACAGGATAATTGAATGGAGCTGACGATCAGGTTGCAGGGGATGATTCTGATTTCTCCTTTGATTCCTCATGGGCATGTAAAATGAGAGGGTATCTGCTTCACATTTTTTCCAGGATGGTAGGAGATGGAGCAGTTAAAATTGTCTGTAGAAGTATTCTAGTAGTCTGTAGCAAATTCTAGTAAGTGTTAGAGTTCTTTGATGGTAGTAGGTATGGGCCAGTTCTATATAGCTAGCACCTTCCCCTCATCCATGTGAATGCCCTAGAGTCCTGGAACATGGAGGGGGCCATGACCAAGCCATATGGCATCATCAGATAGATCATTATAGTGACTAGTAGGAGTCACAAAGACTGTTTTCCACTCGTCCTTCTCACATATCTGGATAAAGTTATAGTCGTTAGGGAGATCCAACTTGACGAAACAATTATCAGAGATCCAACTTGGGTAAACAATTATCAGTCCTAAATAGAATAGATTATTAATTTCTGGTTAACTTTTGCTGCTAAACTTTGCCTGGTCTTTGAGATGTGCTATATATTGACATCTATATTATTACTTATATATTAATTAAAAATTATATTATTACTGTATTATACAAATATTTTATTCTAGTTCCTTTCCTACAGAGGCTAAATCTGTAAATCTGAACTTTTGAAATGTTGATTCCTGGAAAATTGCTACTGTTTACTTTTCCCATTTCCATTGTGACAAAATAAAAACCTTTAGCAGAAAACATCAGCTTTTCGTCCAGCACACTTTCACAGCATCACTGTGTATGATGTCAGACAATAAAACTGAATAACAGTAAGAAAGTGATACTTACAAGTAGATTATCACAGTTAATACACAGTACTTATTTCATTATTAAAGTTATTACATTATTAAAAGCATAAAACAGAAGTTGTGACCTTATCTTTCATATTGTGACATAAACCTGAGTGAACATATTCTGGAATAAGAAGAAATGTAGGGTGGGACTTGATTTCATCCCTAGTTGAAGAGATAGATACTGCCTGGCCATTAGACAGTTACCCCCTCTGTGCCAAGCCATATATCATCAAGAGAAGAGATTTGTTTGTGAGCAGGAGAGACTCAAGACTTAACTTTAACTTAATCATTAGCTATAACAAAACAGTATTATACTTGCACTTACAGTTTTTATGACAATTATGCCCTGTACACAAATATTATATAAAGACTTCATAAGTTTCAACACCTTATAATCTTTCCAATCAAGAAAACACTTGTCAAAATAGGAAAATTACAACAACAAATCACACAATATCGTCTATAGACTATGACCAATACATTACAATATTGTAAATGTGTAAATGGAGCAACACATTCTGTCTAACATTTCTGCTCACCTGTTTGTAGATTAACTCTCAGTTTCACACATTTTTTAAATGTCCTGTCATACAAACGGATATGTAAGATTCGCTCTTCACATGTTGCGTTTTTTAATTATATTTTTAGTTATTTGTAGTAGCAGCAACTGACATCAGCAACTGACAGCGATTCCTCTAACTTGGAGGAATATGCGACATCAGTGACCAGCTATATCAGCAAGTGCATTGATGACGTCACCACCTCCAAGACCATCACCACACGTTCCAACCAGAAGCCGTGGATGAGTGCAGAGGTGCGCTACTGAAAACCCGAGACTCCGCCTTCAGGGCAGGCGACAAAGCAGCCCTAAGAACAGCGAGGGCCAAACTGTCCCGGGCCATTACAGAGGCAAAGCACGCCCATGCTCAGAGAATCCACAGCCACTTCACGACCAGTTCAGTTCAGCGGCACATGTGGCCGGGCATCCAGACTATGACCAACTACAGGTCAACACCACCTGCTTGTGACAGTGATGCCTTCCTTTCAGATGAGCTGAATGAATTCTATGCTCGGGTTGAAGCACAAAATGGTGTAATGGCGAGGAAGACCACCCCTCCTCCCAACACGCGAAAGGCTGCTGGACCAGACAACATTCCTGGTAGGGTGCTCAGAGGATGTACAGACCAACTGGCAGATGTTTTCACGGACATCTTCAACATCTCTCTGAGCAGCACTGTAGTTCCAATGTGCTTCAAGGGCACCACCATCGTCCCCGTGCCAAAGAAGTCTCCAGTGTCCTGCCTCAATGATTACCATCCCATTGCACTTACACCTGTCATCATAAAGTGCTTCGAGAAGCTCATCTTGAGGCACATTAAGAAATGTTCATCCTCACCGTGTTCTACAGAGGGACAATCAAGAGTATTCTGAGCAGCTGCATCACTGCCTGGTTTGGGAATTGCACAATCTCGGACCGCAAGACCCTGCAGCGGATAGTGAGAACAGCTGAAAAGATCATTGGGGTCTCTCCCCTCTATCACAGACATTTACACCTCACGTTGCATCCGCAAAGCCACACACACCTTTCTCCCTCCTGCCATCTGGTAAACAGTACAGAAGCATTCAGTCCCTCCCTCAGGGTGTCTTGCATAAGAAACAGCACTCCAATGGTTTTGTCCTAAGTCTCTGATAGATTCTTCAGGGTGTCATGGAGAGGTGAGCTTTCCAAACCATACCACATGGTCACTGGGGTCCCTCAAGGATCAGTCCTTGGCCCACTGCTCTTCTCCATTTACACAATATCACTGGGTCCTATCATACAATCACATGGCTTCCAATATCACTGTTATGCTGATGACACACAGATCTTCTTCTCCTTCCACCCTGATGATCCCACAGTAACGGCATGCATATCAGCCTGTCTGGATGGCGAATCACCACCTTCAACTCAACCTAGCCAAGACTGAACTTCTGGTCATTCCAGGTCACCCCGCGTCTTCTTATAATTTTACAATCCAGCTCAGTTCCACCACCCTATCTCCAACACGGACAGCCAGAAACCTAGGTGTAATTTTTGACGATCAACTAACATTCTCTGACCACATTACCAAAACAACACGTTCCTGCAGATTTGCCCTGTATAATATTAGAAAGATACGACCATATCTCACCGTACATACAACACAGCTTCTTGTCCAGGCCCTTGTCATTTCTAGGCTGGATTACTGCAATTTTCTATTGGCTGGCCTTCCAGCACGAGCACTCAAATCATTACAATTAATCCAAAAAGCAGCCGCTCGTCTGGTCTTCAAAGAGCCAAAAAGAGCCCATGTCACACCTTTCTTCATCGGCTACCAATTGCAGCATGCATAAGGTTCAAATCTCTACCACTCGCATACAAAACCACCACCGGCTCTGCACCATCCTACCTTCACCAACTCATTCACATATACACTCCCTCCAGATCCCCCTAGTTATACCGTCCTCCAAACACACACAATCACCTACTCGCAGTTTTACATTCAATATCTCCTGCTGGTGGAATGATCTTCCACATTCTGTTCGGACTGCCTCATCCCACACCATATTTTCCGGCTTGTAACTGCAGCGTGGTCTGAGCTAGCGCTCTGTCAGACAGTTGCAAAACTCTTGAAATTTGCGAAAATTTCTCTCTGTTACATCTAACAACTGCTTTATATATCAATCGGATAAGTTTACTCATTCTGTATTTTACACAATTCGGACCACTTAAACAAAACAAAACAGCCCATACAAACAAACAACACACACCAGATATTATCGTTTATCCCATAACTAGAACTATGGCTAATATGTCAGATGTCTGTCTACCTTTCAGTGCAGGTGAGGATTCGTTGGAGCTGGATACGGTGCAGCTGAAACTTGAGAAAGTGAAGAAGCACTTTCCAAATAAAACCAAATGAATATATCTGTTTAAATGAATCCACCCCACCAGGCTACTGCTATAAACATGAGCCCCGTCCGGTGGGTCGCGGTGGCATCGCAAATATTTATAGTGATTTTTTTAAGGGTTAAACAGACAAACAGTCAAAGGTTTGCCTCATTTTAATTAATGGTGCTTAATATTACTGTACCAGACAAAAAGAAAAAATCAACCCTCTCCTTTGCGCTGGTTACTGTGTATAGACTTCCAGGCCCATACTCTGCATTTCTAAAGGACTTTGCAGAATTACTAACTAATCTGCTGGTTATAGTTGATAAAGCATTAATAGTTGGAGACTTCAATATCCATGTAGATGTTACAAACGATGGGCCGGGGATTGCATTTAGGAACTTGCTAAATTCTTTTGGAGTCACGCAACATATTACTAGACCCACTCATCGTCTTAATTATACACTAGACCTAATTATATCACATGGGCTGGACCCCACAGATATAGATATCTTGCCATTAAGTGATGAGATCACAGACCATCATCTTATTTCATGGGTAATAAAGTTTGCTGATGTCAACCGAAATGCCCCACGCCTGGGCAGAACCATCACTCCAAACACTAAAGACAGATTTATTAATAATCTGCTAGATGTTTCTAACCTTCTTAACACACCCATAAATGCTAATGATCTAGACACTATAACAACCAGATTAAACTCTATCTTCATCAATACACTACATACTGTTGCATCAATTAAATCTAATAAAGCTAGAGACAAAAACAAAGCTCCATGGTATAACAGCACAACTCTCAATCTAAAGACAGAAACCCGCAACCTTGAGCGAAAATGGAGGAAATCGAATCTGGAGGTTTTTAGATTAGCATGGAAAGACAGTATGTCTCGTTATAAAAAAGCTCTAAAAATAGCAAGCGCTGCAGATATTAGTGCACAAATAGAAAAACAAAAATAATCCTAGGTTTCTTTTTACTACAGTTGCCAAACTAACAAATAAACAAACACCACCTGATGATATTGTGATATGGATACAATATGAGTCCTACAACCTCAGCGGAAGATTTACTCGTACTGCCCCTCAGGAACAGCTACAATGTTTTACACCTATAGGCCAAGATGACCTCATAAAACTAATCACCACCTCTAAACCTACAACATGCTTGTTAGATCCCATACCGACCAAACTACTGATAGAACTTCTACCAGCAGCAATTGAGTTTCTTTTTAATATTATTAACTCCTCCCTACGTTTAGGTCACGTCCCAGGTCCATTCAAACTAGCAGTCATTAAACCTATCTTAAAGAAACCTCACAGCGACGCAAATGAGCTGGCAAACTATCGACCCATTTCAAACATCCCAAAAATCGTAGAAAAAGTCATATCAAAGTGAAAGTCAAAGTGAACTTTATTGTCAATTCGACCATGTAACAGTAATTACACAGAGGACTGAAATTGCGTTTCCCTAAAATCCAAATGTGCAGTTATTAATATAAAACAACAACATATAACAAAAGTGCAAACAGACATCTTATCAAATAAGCAATAAACACAATATATACAAACAGACATTTTACACAGTATGCTTGAAGTCAGTTCGAGGTATATACAGTATACTTGAGGTATATTGTTGGGGTGCAACAGTAAAAAGGTGTAGTAGAGTAAAGTGCAGAGTGCAAAAATAGCAAAATGGAGATATGTTACATGAATGTAAACTATTACGCTCTTGTGCATATAAAGAGCATTGTGCATTGTTATATGAGTAAATGAACGTTGTTCCATGAATGTAAACTATTTTGTTCTTGTGCATGAGAACTACTTCTTGTGCATGAAGAGCTTCTTGTCTTCAGATGCAACACACTGATGAGTGTCTGTGCTGGAGAGTCCTTCAACCTGCAAGAGACAGAAGAACATCTAAAACAGATTGTAGTTTATGTAATTATGTAATTTTATGGAGAAATAAACAAAATATTGGTTGTTGTAGGTGTAGTGGTTATCTGATGGAGTTTAGTAATCTGATGGCCTGTGGGAAAAAGCTGTTGCTGAGTCTGGTGGTCTTGCACCGAATGCTGTGGTAGCGCTTGCCGGATGATAGGAGGGTGAACAGGTTGTGTGCTGGGTGGGTGGGGTCCTTGATGATATTGGTGGCTTTCTTGCGGCAGCGGGACGGGTATAAGTCCTGAACAGATGGTTGGGCTGATCTGGTGATCTTCTCTGCTGTCCTCACCACTCTTTGTAGGGCCTTCTGGTCAGC
>JAZGTK010008605.1:1613-18107 GCA_036877625.1 Ambastaia sidthimunki
AAACACTTTGCCTAGAATAAAATGGAAGCCGTGTATAAATAGTGGATAAAGTCAGCCTGCTATTTCAAAACCACTTTAATAGGTTAAATTATTTAGATGCCACAAGCATGTCTGGATTTATACGCATTTGAATGAATTTTACGTGTTTTATCATATGCCATCTAACTGGGTACTGTTTTTTTAGCAAGCATATTTGAGACAAAGCATTATTTACCCTCTTGGGACAGAGAATAAAAGGACAATAAAAAGTGACTGTTTGTCCCCTTAATCTCTTCACTTGTTAGCTGTGTGTGGAGACTTTTATTTCTAATTGTAAGTGGAAGCATTTTGAGATGAAGGACGATGGGCTCATAAAATATTCAGGCTGAACAAATGATATTGAGAGATGTGTCAGGCGCTGGGATAGAGAACACACTTAAAAGTGGATAGATTATATGCACAGGTACTAGTTAAGTGTCTGGATAAACTAAAGATGTTAAAGAGTGAAAGGGGTGGGTCATAAATTAAAACAGGATGGTCTGAGTGCTCACTTTAAGACTTGATGGCCTTGTCAGCATATTCATCTATTGCTATCTGACCAAGAGAGCACTCATGAAAGAGACGTGCTTATCCACAAAGCAAAAAAACAACGAATTCAGAGTCATGCACTGCACTTTCCAATTCACACATTGTGCCAAACACACGGTTAGCGACAGGAGCTGTCACTAAATCAAAATTAGCTTTCTGTACCGGCACTGCATCTGTAAGTGATAATGTAATACAAACATTATGAAAACTAAACAAGGTTTACAGAAATGTCCCATCCCCCACTGTGTCTCTCATACTATCGATCGATCTGTAACATTATATAGGGATAAACTCAGCAACTGACGGTGAGATAAAGAGTAGAGAGAATACTGAAAATCCTGCTATGAAAAACACCATTTTGTGCTACCTGAAAAGAATATGTTAATGTACCAATTTCCATAATGCATTAGATGAGTAAATATTCAAAAAATATTCATTAAATGACCACCACTGAGAACTGACTTTTCACTTGACTATGTTAGACATATTTAATATATATAATATTGTGAGCCAAGTGAGAAAAGTCAAAGTAAGAACAGCCAAAAAGGGTTTAAGTATTCAAGTTTGGAGCAAAGGTCTAATCGTGCAATGTATAACCAACAATTAAGACTTTACAAATTGTGTGTCTGTTTGTTGTGCAAATCTTTAAGGTATCTGATACAACTTTTTAGAATTTACATTTAGAAGGTCTGACCTCATACAATAATCTTTGTGTGGTTTTGTACACTGTTGCTATTTGTATTTGGTTTATTGTTGAAAGCAACTCTCATCTCTTACTAATTAAAACTGCTGTACAATTTTCCATATCATTTGTTTGTTGTTTAAAAAGGCTCCCTTTAAATGGCCAAGGTCAGACCAGAGTCCTTATCACTAACATAACAGAAAAACAAACTGCATAAATAGCATATCTACAGCCAGACTGATGACAAGGCACAACACTTACTACAGACTGCAAACAATGTGACCCTTTCGGGCTAATGCTCCTTTTAACAGATGCACTATTTTATTTATTCTGAAATAATTTTAAATATACAGATTTGGAAAATAATGTGGGTCCCATTAGCTCTTATTTATTGCTCCTATGTCGACACAGTATATGGGCAGGTTGCACGGCCCCTCCCCTTTATAAACAGGGCTATTCCAATACGTAATAGGCTTTATTGTCTAAAAGAAAATGTTAATACTAATGTATTAGGGCATATAGTTTTAAGCTTAAAGGTGACTGGGCTATCACCTGCTTTCGATTCAATATCTTTCCTGGCCAGGCTCAACAAAGTCAACAAAAATAACACAATACATTAACCATTTCCACTGTCCATTCCAAATGTATTTCAGAAGAGTAATTGAGAATATCGTAGCAAAATCTCACAAAATAAGAAAATACCGACTAAAATAAACGTGGATATCGTATTTTCCATTAACAATGCACACGTAATATAATATGAAACATATGAAATATAATATAAAACAAGACAATATACATAATAACAACAAGGAAAACAAACAACATAACACGCCTTACCTCCTCTCTTCCACCTCCATTCAATGTGGGAGCTTCTCCCGTCACAGTCACTCCTTGCATGTTTTTCTAACATTTACGATCACATCAAGTCCAGGAGGAAAAACAGCGCTGGGGTCCACCGTTAGGACCTCTCCGTGACCCGTTTCATCCCATTGGCGGCCAGTGCCACCACGTTTCTACTGTGGCGACAGTCCAGCCGCCCGAGCATCCCTAAAGATGTCCTTTCCCTTTCTTGTTTACAGGGGTTATCACATCACCTAGTCCCAATGGCGTTGGCGATTTTTAGACTTTTTTGAATAACTGGTAACTGTTGCGCTTTATTTTCAGCTTGTGTGACAACAACGCGGCGATCTCGACCGATAACGGGGGCTGGAGAAGCGTGCGTGCATCGTATTCTGCACAAGCGTCTCTACCGACGGCTGTCGCTCACCCTGTGTCGTAATCGGCTGCAGCGAGATTAATCCTCGATTAGCGACTATTTTCCAACATTTCGATGAAGCACGAGATGTGGAAATAACAGGATACCATCCCAGCGTCTTGTATTTTCCAGCTCAACCTCTTTTCACCTGAACTGTCTCCTTGCGGACGCCACACTGACGTCATCCTTAAACGCTCTTGCAAATTATATTAATAATTGAACCATTAGTCCAAATGTTACAGTTTTAAGGTTACAGTAGTTTGTTATGCTGAAGTCAAGACTTATGGTGTTTTGATTGCTTTTTTAAGCTGTAATCCTAACAAAAGGAAAATCACGGTTTATTACAGGTGACCCTATATGTTCAAAAAGTACTAAGGGGGCGCCTTATTACAACAAACCAACAAGATATATTTATTAGTATAAATAGCCATGAGCAAACTAACAGCTTGTAACTTTATAAAAATATAAAGTATATAACGTAAAATAGAATAAGTTAATGCTTAACACAACTACAAAGGTATGTTCAATGTAATCATAATTTAATGCATTAAAATATGCATCGCTCTGACCGACTCTTTGAAGACATTTGATTCTGCTCACTTACTGTGCACAAAAGTGCACATATCGGAAAATCTTTAGCATGCTTGCTGTACTAAGTATCTTTTGGTATACTTGGCAGGTGAATTCAGATAGTTTGCTTGCATTTTCTGAGATGACTGGTGGAACAGAGGTTATACTACACGTAGTTCTGAAAATGGAACAACAATGAAGAGAAACGCAAGTTAACACCTGTAATTTAAATGTTTTAAATTAAACAACTAATTAATTATATTTTGTTGTATGCATTCATATTATCATATTTAGCTAGACTTAAAGATGAATGCAAGATTTAACATTATTAAAAATAATTATTGATTAATTAAAGCAAAATTAAAAATAAATAATAGCTATAATAATACGTTTTTGTTCTTAAAATGTGCAGTCACTGAACAAAGCAAACCGCAAAAGTTAACCTTTTTGGTCCATTGATGTATCCGTAGTGAAGACAATAAACATGGCGTCGCCCTAACGTCTTACAAGTCCTTCAGCATGTTAGATAATATTTGAGTTGTATACAAAATGTTTCATGTTTAAAATATGGACTGTGCAAATCACGTAACCACCAGGAAATATTATTAGTGTAAAGTAACTGCTAACTGTTAAAACATGGGGTTTCAGTTATTGTCATTTGGTGCGAGGTCCTGTCGATCACTTATTTCAGCTTATCGAGTAACAGGTTTTCGGTCTTCAAGTAGTTTTATATTTACATCGACGCGGTTCATTAAAGACAATAACATCTTCCAACCCACCATCTTACAGACACTTCGTTGCCATCTGCGCGGAAATCCAACAAACGCCAGTTCGGTCAGGAATACTTTTAACTTCACGTCTACTGCTGTCGCAAAAGATGTAATACTTTTTGAACACGATCGGACCCGCTTTTTCAGACTTTTGGCAATATTTTGTGGTGGCCAGTTCCTGTTCTGGGTCTATCTGGCCCATTTTGCTTTTACTAGTCTTCGAGACACGAGAGAAAATAGTAGTGCTCCTCAAGACGTCAGAAGTGAGTCAGGGGGACTTTTCAATTTTGACATGAATCTTGGATCAAACGCGTGGAGATATGGGTTTACTCTTGGGTGCCTGATTATTGGTAAGCCAATACTTGCATTGGTAACTGGTTTTGCCAAATAAGATCTTATGCACGGCCACTGGAAGGTAACGGTCAGTGAAGACATGGTCAGTGCCAAGTAAGATGTCTTTGCCAAGTGTTCCTGGATTAACAACAATGTTGGTTCTGGAACAATGAAACATAAATAATCAGATTGTAGGACTAAATTAGGGTCAATGTTTTATTTAGGTGTTTTATTTACCTATTATATCCCTCTGATTTTGGAGTAGGATTAATGAGTAGGGTGCAGGTTAGGACTTTAAGTTCCAGAACCAACAAAATAACACTTTTTACTTGGCAAAACCAAGTAATAAGTAAAACTAATAAGTATTACTTGGCAATAAATGTTGCATTTTATTTTTAGTTTTGTAAATCATTACTTTTTGTTGTTTTATAGGTGGAGGAATCTTGGGTGTGGCAACATTGTTCAGTCGTCGTTCTGTCAGTCGTGTAATTCTGCATAAAGGAGGTGGAAAAGTTACAGTGTCTACACAGTCACCTTTGGGACCTCTTAGAGCTCACCACTTAACTGTGCCTCTAACCCAAGTGGCCTGTCATGCACATAGGCAGGAATCGCCTTCATTCATCCCTCTTAAAATAAAAGATTACAAGTTTTACTTTCTGTTGGACAAAGAGGGTTTACTGAACAACCCCAAACTTTTTGACATTACTGTTGGGGCATACAGACCCTTATGAAATGTACTTTAAACCTTTGTATCTATTCAGTCCACTGTGGATGTGTCCTTGATTTTGTCTTTGCAAGAACATGAGAACACGTCTTAAAGGAGAAATAAACTGTCAATGTCACTGTATATGTTCTGACAATAAAAGAAAATATTGTCTTTATCCTTTTATTTCTTATGTAGGCTTAGTAATATTCCTGTATGCAATGTGTATTTTCTGTCATTGAATAAAAATACGTTCATGTTAAATTTTGTCTTTTTATTTTGATCACACAGACTTATTACATATGTGTAAGGTCTACACGTCATCATTAGTTTATTATACGTTAAATTATAACCTTCGCAACCAGATCATTTAATAAAAGGAGGCGTTTCTTAATGTTTTTTGAACGTTGTAGCCAGTCCCAGTTGGCGCTCTCGGCTTCGTGATTCATGGAGGATGTATTACCAGTTCTGCAACAGTTCGCTTATTCATAAATATCTAACCTACACGTCACCTATCTGGCAAAAGATGCCTGTAATTCAAATTCAAGATGTGCAGGGTGTGAGCTAAGAAAGGATCTCTAACTCTCAAACGACTCATGTTAAACATGGGTATGTTTTTACTTGAATATAGTGAATGAATGGACTGTTTTTTAACATCATAAGCGGTCAGTTGATACAGTGTCTATGCAGGAGAAGAGGCGGTGAATGGGAGGGGAGCGCGCGTGGGTGTGTGTGAGGGAGGTAAGGCGGTGAAACAGTTTAAGAAAAGTTGAAGCACGTGTTTTGGTTTATTGTTTCATTCTCTCTGGTGGATTTATCATAATTTTGTAATTTGTTGTTGCCACGCTAACATCTACTGGGTTAAATTTTAACTTACTGGAGATAATGGTTTTAATTGAGCTTTACAAAAAGAAATAATATGAACTAGGACACAAATCGCTTTTATCATGACGCTGCTAATGGAACTCTGGGAATGCAACATGGAAATGTCTCATAATGAAGGCAGAGAAGCGTCTTATCGCAGGCGTGAATCCGAAATGACTCCAGCATGGTTGGGCCCGGATAACGCATTGGCAGTTCATATACAGCAGGTGTGTAACTTTTTAATGGTGGTTATTATGGTGGTAATAGTTATACGTTTAAAACAACTAAATCAAATGTAAGCATTACTCAGTACAGACCACAAGAAAGTCTTTCAATAGTTCTGTCACTTTTCTTTCAAGAATAATGAGGATATTTTAATATTTATTTGTTATTTATTTATTATTTTTAAATAATTTTTTAAAAGTATTTCTTTAACTTAACTGAGTGTTCAGCTGTCCAAATCTCTTTTCCATTTGGTGTTTATTCCGTTTTGTTTCATCTTAAAATTGTCTTATACTTTTGCAGAATGTCACTGAGGGAATTACATCCAATCCAGATCTTGATGTAATTACATCCAGTCAAGATCTTCAGTGGTTTCTGCAGTCCTCTCTACTTTCCCAATCAGAGACCACCTTGGGAACGTATTCCTCACTGATACCCACCAGCATGCCTAACTGTTCCTGTTTGTCACAGTGCTCCAGTCCGGATCAGTCTTGTGTGGGAGCCCTAGGGGACAGTGCAGTAAAACACAATGATATGCATGTAAGTTATTGATATTTTTAGAAATTAGAATGCAGAAAATAGTGAAAGTGGATTTAACGGGGTCCGTTGACTCATTTATTTATGGTAAAGAGTAAAATGACTCACACCTGAATCACAAAGGGGCATCTGCAGTGAGTCAGCAATGCAGTATTTGAGCGGGAATCCTAAGCGCAGACTCAGAGAACAGACCACAGTGTCAGTGGTGCCAACGATGAGTAACAGGAACAGCATATTTGGAAAAGGGTAGAATTGCTCTGTGTTTGTTTTCTCCTAATCAGCCATAAGATGGCAGCACCATCACCCATTTGGACTTCAACCAATCAAATTGGTTTGAAGACCCTCAGCACTTTTTACATCTGCTCCTCACCCTTTGCAGATGCCCTCTGAAGAGCTTGAAAGGATTAGGATCCGCAGGGAAAGAAACAGAGTAGCGGCTGCCAGATGCCGTGACCGTCGTCGTGTGCTTATAGATACGTTACAGAACGTAAGTTTCAGTATACCTTTGACATGTGGCTTTAATCATTTGCCGTATCTAGAGTGTCTGTATGGTATGTCTAGTCAAATGCCCTGACCTTGTGCTTTCTCTTTCAGGAGACAGAGCGATTGGAAGACGTGAAGTCAAAATTAGAGGAAGAGATTGATGCACTTCAAAGGGAGAGAGAAAGGCTAGAGTTGGTATTTGAGGCACATATGCCAATATGCAAGTTGAATGACCCAAACCCAGAATAAGCAATAATGCTGGTCATGTTTACAGCTGCGTCTGCTGGTTCAGAGCAGCCATTTATAATGGAACTAATATTGCCTATATGTGTTAAAGAAACCAAAGTACTATATATATATATCTCCATGTTACCATGAAAGTCATTATTTTGCATGCACATTTAGTTTCACGTGTTTTCATAATAAACCACAGACTTTATTTTTCAAATATCTTTTCACCAAAGGTAACAAATACAACTAAGGGCACATGACCACCCTGCATATAGAAATTCATGTTCATTCTCTCCCTTTTAGGGAGATTATCAATACAAAAGCCTTAATGTGTCTCTCACCTTTACAATTTCTTTTTGCCCTTTTGGTATTATTGATGCCTTTTCATAGCATTTAAAACTTGAATAGAAAGACAAATGTTGCTGCTGCAAACTCAATACTTTTTAAAATCTTTTCAGTTCTGTTTGAATATAAAGGTTTTGGGGAAATTTTGTTTAGTAATGCAAAAACCCATTACATCAATCAATACATGTTCACTTGTTTTTGTGGTATTACTCATGTTGCTAAATAAAGTACTTACACAAAAGTCTGAGCCAGAAACTAAACAATTTTTACACAGTTGTTATTTCAGGACAATCACAAACTTAATAGCTCATTTATTCATTGATTTTCATATAGGATAGAAACTGTAACATATATTAAAGCTTTTCATATGAAACAAGGCCATATAAATGCATTGTTTTGGACTTTGTTTATTCCTTAACAGCAGGTGGCAGTCACACATAAGCAGATTGCAAATAACTGCGCATGAACGGTCGACAGAGGGCAATGTCTATGGTGAATGTAGTTCAACCAGTCACCAAAATCAAACTAGAAAGCTTTAAACCGAACTGCAACCACACGACAGCCATAGCTCACCTTTTTACTATATTTAATATAGTATTTTATATTTTTTAATATCAGCTAACTATTGTCTTCACTGACTGTGACCTTCCAGTGGCCGTGCAATAAATAAATAACTGATACGGTAAGTTTAGACCATCCGCCGAATTAAAAGCAGGCTGACAGTAATATGCACATTTAATAAAAGTTGACTTCTTTTAATACATACAAAAATGATAATAATACAAACTGTCGAAGTTGTCATTTAATCAAAGCAGCAAAGAAAATGTTTTGTGTAACAAATGATCACGTTTTAGTTGTCATATTATTATGGCTTTTAAGGAACATGTCAATGGAATTAGACGTGTTTGTGGGCAATACTACAGTCCTGGATGAAGACGTTTACCAGCTGTGGTTGGATGGATACACAGGTTATTGTGGTTTCTAAACCTTTGTTTGTTAAGATTATTTATCTGCATGTAATGCAACCTTCCAATGCATTAACAGTCACAGATGCAGTAAGAATGCGGATGGAAACAGGTGCTTTGCGGGAGTGTGAAGCCAATGAAGAGGTTCTGCACAGTGACACTATGGACCAGTTCAGAACTTTTCAGATGTGTGAACGGCTCTTGCAATCTCCTTCCAAAGTGGCCAATCAGCTTCTGTTTCAGATTCCTCCTCATCGTCAAGCCATGCTTATTGAGAGGTCTGTGGTCATGCTAGTATTTTTAACTAGATAATTATTTCGATAATAAAATGCTCTCTTTTGTTCTAGCTAAGGTTGATTCTTTAGAAGTTTAAACGCTGTTGATCTATCAAATTATGGTTTGTTTGAACTTTGCAACAGTCCAACCGTGGCTCATGGTGTGAGTTTGGGCATAGCTGTTTTTCTGATCAGTGGAATTACATTTGGTGATGGCAATGGGGCAGAAATAACTTCAATATTCAGTAGATAAAACACTGCTGGTATGATGGGATCAGCGTTTTAATGAGCTTTCATATGTTGCCACATTTGTCTTTTAGGTACTATGAGTTTGACAGTGTGTTTGCCAGGGAGGTCCTGGGAAAGAAACTTTCCAAAGGGACCAAAAAAGACTTGGATGACATCAGCTCAAAGACTGGAATTGCACTTAAGAGCTGCCGGCGTCAGGTGGTGCAGACACTCTGGCCTCTTGTGCTTTATGAATGCTTTGCTAGGAACATTATTTATTTGTTATCTTATGCTTATTTTCTCAGTAAGTCAAAGATTAAAAATAGTGTTTGAAATAAATATGATCTGTTTGCAATATTTGTTGTGTTACGTGTTTGTTGTGTTTTTTTATTCTTCAATAAGAGTTGTTATTTTACTTTAAGTTGTTTTATCTTTTATTTTTAATTATGTTGCTGTGAGGATTGGTCCAGCCTTGCATGATACAAGATCATTCACAAACCTTTCTGCCATGTTCTCAGTTTGACAATTTCAAGCGTGTGTTCAAAGTGGTGGAGGAGCTGAAAGGCCCCCTGGTGGAGAACATACAACGTCACTTTCTTCTGTCTGATGTTCTGGCAAGGTGGGACTCGCATGGAAACATGTTATTCCCTTATCAGTGCAACAGAACAGTGTGACTATTTCAAACATGAACCATGCATCTTATCTGTTACCTTATGATTTATCTGTTACGACAACACACGCAGTTTAAGAATTAATGTAACTGTTGTATTCATCTTCTCACTGTTTTGCTCGGTCTCTCTCCTCCATTCACTCCTGTATTCATCTGCTCCTCTCTGTCTCATCACCTTTACTCCTCTGTCATCTTTTCTCTCAATAACTCAGCCATGTCTCCCTGCAGGGACTATGCTGCCATTGTGTTTTTCGCTAACAGCCGTTTTGAGACGGGGAAGAGAAAACTACAGTACTTGTCTTTCCAGGACTTTGCCTTTTGCGCTGGTCAGCTCATCAGCTACTGGACGGTGGGAGCGGTTGGTAAGTTGTTTCACATGGCTAACTAGTCCTTAAAGTGACAGTTCTTTTAAAAACAATTCAGTCATTTTCATATCCTGTCATCATTGTGGTGTTACAAAGCCACATGATAAAATCCAGAAAGAGGAAGTAATGGTACTAAATCTAGAATAAATTGGAAAGATAGTGCAGTAGTGATATACACATTCTCATGCTGTTTGTTTTCTTCATACTTTTTCTCTCAGACAACATGGTGGAAGACATGGATGTTGATCTTGAAAAAGAGTTTCTGCATGACTTGAAAGACTTGAAAGTTTTGGTTAATGATAAGGACATGCTGGATCAACACAAAAGGCATGAAAGTTAAGCATACAGATGGTCATGTGTAAAGCTTACAACAAACAAGCTCTCTGTTATACATTCCTCTCTGTTTACATTGTAGTTTGGTGTGTGCCCAGCTTAAGGGCAAAATTAAAGTCTTTAATGAGATGGAGGCCAGTTTTAAGGTAAGAATTGTTCGTTTTTTAAATAATACTGTATATATGTTTGTTTCAAAAGAAAATCTATGTTGTTTTAAAACACCCTTAGCATTCCTGAATTTTGTTATACTGTAGACCTTTAAGTGCTATAGAGTTATAGCATTAAAAACAATAAAACGCAGTACATGTCAGTGTATAATTTCAGAAACCCTCTGTATTTTTACCTCTGTGGATGAACTTCCTCAGAATTTATCGAGAGCTCTTGTTAACATCGCCTCAAAACTCACTCACACCAAAGATGTCCGGGATCTATTCATCGACCTTGTAGAAAAGGTAATGCAGTGTAACAGTATAAATACACATCAGATGTTGAAATTAAACACTTTATTAATAATAGTCCCAGGTTGAATTTGACAGAATGATGTTGGTTCTCCTCTCAGTTCATTGAACCGTGCCGGTCAGATAAGTGGACGATTGGAGACCTCAGACTTTTTCTCGCTCATTACAGCAGCTCTGCACACACACTTGAGGCCTTCAGGTTAGTGGAAATGCATCTGTACGTTGTGGGTCAGAAGATCCCTAAGATTTTTTTAAAGAAATGGCTGTTTTTCTCCACAGGCATCAAGCAGTTTGGGACCGATACATGGATGTCATCAAAAGTTGCATCTTGAAGATGTACCACGATTAGACCATTAGCACTGGTTTTTATTTAAGCTCGACCAAATCTTTAGTCTTCAACCTCTTTTAATGGTTTAAACTCTTTCTGTATCTTTTGCATCTGTAATTGTATTTACTAGCTTATCTTTTCATATATTCTCTGCCCTCTTTTTACCTGTCTACCTGTCATATATCATAGAGGCGTCCTTGTACAGTAGGTTGTAATTTAACTTATGTAAAAAAACAAATGTGTTACATTTGGTGTGTTTTTAATGGTCTATTTTACTAATCGGGCAATTATGCCCTCCTAAAGTGTGCATGTGTGTTTTCCCACAGTGAAACTGCTACCTGACTGAGTGTGTGTGTGTGAAAGTGCCCTGGGGGGCTGGGTCAGCAGCAGGGGGCTACAGTTGGCTGGTCAGCTCTGGAGTTGAACGTATGGGGAAACACTTTTACTACCTTATAAAAGCCCAGAACTGTGACAGATGTCACTCCCACTGCCCCTACAAATGGTCATGGAAAATTCCTGTAAATTTCTACTGAAAAGTCCGCCAGCCTCCTCATGGGATATGTACTGCAGCTGTAGTGCCCCTGCTGTTCCTCATAGCAGCCTTCCTCTGTTGTTTTCATCAAAGCTATTGTCTTAATGGTGCTCAGACCTTTGTTTAATGAAGACGCATGACATTCCTGGCACCGGGTGGAGTGTTAGAGTAAAACCAAAAGGCATTTGCCTCCTTTTTTTCCTCTATTATTAGTGTCTGCATTCCTTTTCTGCAGGATCTGCAGCTTAGAAGGCAAAGTGTGTTAAATGGTCTCCAAGAAGGCCCAATGCCCACAAATGAAAATGCCCAAGGCCTGTAAATATATGAGACACAGAATTTGGCTAATAAAGGCCAGGTGTATTGTGTCTTATTTGTGCATGCTGCATTTTTTAATTTTCCCTTAAGGGATGAATTTTGGATTAAGATTGGAAACCAGGAATTTGAACCCTTGGGGGCTAAAGGAAAACAAGCAGGAAGTTGAAGGGTGGCAGAGATGCAGGGTTGTGCTGTGGTGGGTGGAGGGGAAGAAGTGGGCTGTCCTAAGCTGCTTTCTATAGCATGCACACCAGCGTTGTCCTCTTTCTCACTTTCATAATGTACTTCAGTAAAACAGCTTCCATGTCCTGTGTGTAGTAAGATGAGACTCTAAACAGTCTTAAACGATTAGAAGATCATAGACACAGAAACAGACGGACATCAAACAAGAGTCTTAATTTACTTCAACTGGACTTCAGAAAGTGGATCAAGTGAAGTAAGTTTAAAACCATGTTTATTGATGAAACTTCAGCATAAGGAAAAGAACTTAGATAAAGTTTTTGTAATTTCTCATATATGAATTATGTAATTGTAAGTCTCATATATGAACAGTATGTGTATAATCACTAGCATGATAAAACATATATTAGAAAATGCATTTATCATTTCAGGACATAATTGCACTTTGTTTTTTACTTTTATTATGGAGTATTTAATAATGAAACAATGAGTAACCAATGAATTAATGTGGAGCAAGAATGATACTAATACAAAATATGCAAGTATTTTTGTTAGTCAAAATAAAATTGTTTCATATGACAAACCTTTTTGAATTAAAAGCAGTTAATGACTGCAGGCAGTTAATGTTTTTAGAAGGATCTGAGCACATGGAATTGCCTGTATTGTAATATTCTGCAGCGCACAGACGCTGGGCATGTTTCTGCCCCTGTTGGGCAGGCCAGCTTTACTGTTCCAGAACAAACAGTAAAGCAATGCTGTAGAAATCAATGAAAATACTGCCGCGGTGTGTTTTTTCTCATGCAATATCTGATTATATGCACCAACTTGTTTCTGTCTGTTGCTGCTAGACTTTTCCCATGCCTTGTTGCTTTGATAGTAGATCAATATCACTTTCAAATTCTATGAGACCTTATCACTCCACATACCATGGAGTTGTAGGTGTTAAGAATTCTAAGCCATATTAGGGTAAACATCAGGTTTTCATCCTGTTTAAAAAGACAGAGTTAGATTGGTATGAACTTCTATGCTGGTTCAGGCTGGTTTATGCTTGTTTGATGCTGGTCTACTTGTATGTGTGTGTGCTGTTTTTGGTTACTGTTTTATTTGCAATGACCCTTGTTGTGATTGTTTTTACAAGGCCTCACCCACCTGTCTGTCTGTCTGCCCCCTCCATATATTTCCAGAGACAGGAACTGTTTGACCTTTTTGCGCATCTACTCTCTCTCTGATTGGCTGCCTTTCTGAGTTGGGGGTGTGTAGCTTAACAACATCTAGACATTTGTTCATCCAGCTGTGTGTGTGTGTGTGTGTGTGTGTGTGTGCGCGCCTCTAGTAGTGCTGTGTACCCTGTAACTATGAAGGCCACATATGTGCTACTTTGCGTGGGTCTGGTTGTTCTTCCTGCTTCAATCTGCCAGTCTCCTGCAGAACGTGACATTTACACAGTAAGTAACTGTGACAATTTGTCCATGTTCTTTTCTATCTCCTTCTGTAATCTTCTGTCCCTCACTTTGAACACGCAAACATCCACTGTTTACCTGCTTTGCCTCTCTCTCTCTTTCTCTCTTCCTCTCTCTATATTATATATAGGTGTGGTATTAAATGCTGTCAGACATCAGTCTGCATTAGACAATGTTCTTTTAAATAATGTGCTTCAGTGTGACTAAATGATTAAAGATGACACTCGCATAATAAACTGTGTTTATTTCTGCCAGGAATGTACAGATGGCTATGAGTGGGACGCGCAAACTCAACTCTGTCGAGGTGGGTGGAAGGTCATGTGCCAGAGATGATGAGAAAGTGATACATTTGTCCTCTGATTATCTTGTGATGGTGAAATGTCACATGCACAGTCTCTCTGTACTGGGTCTGCAACTGTCTGTCTGTGGATGTTAATGAATGTGTTACCCAATGAACCTCAAATCCTTCTCTCTCCTCTACACAGACATAAATGAATGTGAAACCATACAGGAGGCATGTCAAGGAGAGATGAAATGCTTTAACCACTATGGTGGATACCTGTGCCTCCCTCGCTCCGCCTCTGTTATCACCGCCCCTGAGCCTTCCAGCCAATCAGAGAGCAGTCTGACTGTCGAATCTAATGAGGCCTTTAACCCCTGCCCTGTTGGCTACAGTGCCCAAGGAGAAACCTGTGTTGGTGAGATATTTAGGTTTAGTCTGGCACCACATTCAAACGGTTTTATATTTAAAATACATACATACATACATACATCACTGTATGGGGAACCTGCAAACACTTATCCAAAAAGACTTGAGATCAGTGCATTCAAGGTATATATTTACATTTATCATTTATTCATTTGGCAGACGCTTTTATCCAAAGCGACTTATAGTGAATTCAAGGTATACGTTTTTATCAGTACTTGTATTCCCTGGGATTGAACCCACAACCTTTGCACTGCTAACACAATGCTGAGCTACAGGAACACTCATAATATATATTATAAGTATGTGCCTTCCATGGGATTCAGACCCATGACCTTGGCGTTGCATCATCATTCGCTTCCATCTGAGCTTCAGGAATGTTGTGTTTAAAAGATTTTGTGTGTGTTTGTGTTGGACAGACATCAATGAATGCGAGCTGCAACTGCATGACTGCCAACCCAGTCAAGAGTGCATCAACACAGTCGGAACTTACACCTGTCAGTGCCCTGATGGCTACAACAAGATTGGCATAGAGTGTGTGGGTGAGTGAAGAAGGCTCTGTATAACATCTGTCCTAAATCAATGGCCGTATCTTTAATGCATGATGTGTCTAAGTGACCTTTGTCATCTGTTAGATATTGATGAGTGCCGGTACAGGTACTGTCAGCATCGCTGTGTAAATGTGCCCGGGTCTTTCTCTTGTGAGTGTGAGCCTGGGTTCCAGCTGGCAGGAAACAATCGATCCTGTGTTGGTGAGTCCTTAAACTGCATACACAGTCTGACAAGCAGAATCTGCCCATACACCCACATCATTAGCTTAACAGTTTCGAAATACATTTTTAAAGGAACAGCGCACCCCAAAAATGTAAATCTACTCTGAATTCGTTGTTTTCTACTACACATTGGCCTTTTAACATCTGTTTTTTTCATAGATGTAAATGAGTGTGAGATGGGGGCACCTTGTCAGCATAGATGTTACAACACTTATGGTACATTCCTGTGTCGCTGTGATCAGGGTTATGATCTGGGATCAGATGGCTTTACATGCAATGGTTTGTGCATGTTTAGTACACATCAAATGACATTCTCCACTATTGACCAATGGATGGACTGAGTGTAAATCAGTTTTGTTCCTCTCCTTCCAGATAATGATGAATGCAGCTATTCCAGTTACCTTTGCCAGTTTCAGTGTGTTAATGAGCCTGGAACATTCTCCTGTGTTTGTCCGGATGGCTATGAGCTACTTGGAACGAGACTCTGCCAGGGTAAAAATCTCCGATGTTAAAAATATAATCCCTATTATTTAACTCTCATTACTCTCATTTATTGCCTCGTAAAGCAGTGGGTCTCAACTGGTTTTGCTTCAGGACATAAATTTCACATCATGGTCCAACCTAACAAAGTACCAAATATGTTTATTGCACAAAAGAAAACAAAAATGACAAAAAGGAATTAAAATAATATTAATTGTACCATCCAGTGGTTCAATAAAGCATATTGTGATTTGTACAATCCATGTTAATGGATTACCAAGTGTTTACCAAATGATCACCAAATAGTTTCATCTCCTTCCCTCTAAACAAAAATCTACCCTATCAGAAATGACCTGTGATTTTTTGGGTTATGACCCAGCAGTTGTGACAGAACCAGTGTCAAAAAACAAACAATATTTGTTCTGAATTAGCATGTCTGGTTACAGGAATGTTAAAAATAGATCTTCTGCTAACAAAAAACACAGCAATAATATCACAATCACAAATGACTCACATTTATTCACACATATTCTTCAGTTTCAGTTGCTCTGAATAATTCTGTTTGTAGATGTGAACGAGTGTGAAACAGGCACTCATCAGTGTGGGGAGGGGCAGATCTGTGTGAACATTCATGGGGGGCATCAGTGTGTGGATTCCAACCGCTGCCAGGACCCCTACATGCAGGTGTCAGAGAAGTGAGCAATGCTGATTTGTTTAAACACACACTCCTACACTATATAAATAGTTCATAGTTATCTGTCAGCAATATTCAGTGTTTTCAAGCAAACATGGTGTTTTATATTATGTAAGATATGAGACACTTTCTGGTTGTCAGATTTAGTGGTCACATGACCCATATGC